>LT795065.1:160447-175040 GCA_900162835.1 Sporisorium reilianum f. sp. reilianum | reverse complement strand
GCTGTCCGGGCGCGTGCCGTCGGCCTTGGTGGACGCGCCGTCGAGCGCCATGCCGAGGCTGGCGTTGAGTTCGGCTTCGAACGCGAGCTCGTCCTCGGTCGGGTCGTCGGCGGTGGGAGGGAGGGTGGGGGTGGGAGTGGATGTGGATGCCGCGGCGGGGGCGGCTTTGTCTGCGGTGGCTCGGGTAGGGGATGTGGTGGGGTCGGATGTGGATGCTTCGCTTGGCTGGGATGTGGTTGTGGGCTTGGTGTCTGGTACGGTCTCGGCGTCCTTTGGAGGCTGCGTTGACGCTGGCGGTGTGTTATGCGGCTGAGCTCCGTCTGCTGACGGTATTGGCGCATCGGTGTGCATGTGCGGGTCCGGCTCCTGCTTTGCTGCAGGATCTATTCGCACCGCACTGTCGCCGTTGACATGCTGTTTCCCCTCCGCACTCTCCTCCATCACGGCGGCCTTGCCCTCATTCCTCGCTTTGTCTTCTTCGTCCTCATCCACCTCGACGCCATTCCTGCCAAGCGCCGACGGATGTATCGCGACATTGACGCCATTCCGCCCGGACGACGTCGACTGCGCCAGCGGTCTGAAGCTCAAACTCGAAATCTGGCCCGCATGCCCGGGGAACGACCGCACCACACTGCCCGTATTCAAGTCCCACTGATGCACGCCGCGATCCCAGCCACCAGAGATCATGCACGTCTCGTCCTGCGTGAGCGCCAGAGCCGATACGGCACCCTTGTGCTTGCGGAACACATGGCGCGTCGCACCCGGGTCGTGGCGCACGCCGTACAGATGGATGTTGCCGGACTCGGAGCCGCTGAGCCCCCACAGCGCGTCCTGCTGGACGGCGAGGCTGTGGACGACGCCGATGAGCCGATCCTTTTCCGCGCCTGTGGGCGGGTTGAGTGCCGACGTGGACGCGACGCCGTTGGTGGGCAAGTGCTCTTCGTGCGGCCAGAACGCGGTGAGCGTGCCGCCGCGTGTGATGCCCTCGACAAAGCCGTGGCGCACGTTCTGGGTGAGCATGGTCTTGCCGTTCATGGTGGCGTGCACGTCGTACTTGCGCACGTAGCCGTCCGAGCCGCCGGTGAGGAGTGTCTGGCCGTCGAGCGAGAGCGCGAGCGCGTGGATGTGCGCCGAGTGCGGCGCGGCGGCCATGGGCTCGATGTTGTAGCCGAGCGTGGTGGAGGTGCACGCGGCTGGCGCGCGGAAGAGCGCGCGACGCTCTTGCACCTTGCGCTGGAAGGTGGCGGCGGAGAGGGCCGAGTCTGGCGGGGCGGAGGGCCGGATGCCGTTGCGCGAGGCTGCGTCGTCGTCGTCGTCGTCCTCATCATCGTCATCGGCATCGTCCTGGTCCTGGTCGTCGTCGTCGTCGTCGTCTGCATCGGCATCGGCATCGGCGTCGTCATCGTCCATATCGTCGTCATCGTCGTCGTCGTCGTCCTGTTCTGCATCGTCGTCGTCGTATTCCGGTTCGTCGATGGGATCCTGCTCGTTGTCCTGCTCGTGCTCGTGCTCGTCGTCCATTTCCATGTCGTCGTCCATGATTGTATGCTGGGAAGGGTATCTGTTGGTTGCGGTGAAGCAGCTGGATGTGGGGAAGAGGCTGAAAGTGACTTTGTCGCCGTCCAAGACCGCGTCTTTCTCAACACGGCGGAAAGAGGCGAATTGCATTTATTCATCGGGGAGCGAGTTTTGCGTCGAATCGGGTGTTAACTCGTCAAGCAAACGTGCGCATGGTCCAATTTTCCAGCGATTTGGATTTCGAGAAATTCGTCACACACGCAGCGCTCTCTCGCAAAAGGGGCTTTGGCTCTATCGCACCTTGATCTCGTCCTCACGACCATCATCCACATCCACATCCTCCTCTCCTCTCCCAGCTTTTTTCTACAATGTCGTCCGGAAAAGGCCAGCGAGAGGCCGTGTTCCCCACGCGCCAAGTGCTCGGCTCCACCAAGACGCGTCTCAAGGGCGCGCAGACCGGCCACTCGCTCCTCAAGAAAAAGGCGGATGCACTCACCAAACGCTTCCGCACCATCACGCACAAGATCGACGAGGCCAAGCGCAAGATGGGCAAGGTGATGCAGCAGGCGTCGTTCAGCCTCGCCGAGGTGCAGTACGCCACGGGCGATATCGGCTACATTGTGCAGGAGTCGGTCAAGTCGGCGAGCTTCAAGGTGCGCGCCAAGCAGGAGAACGTGTCCGGTGTCATCCTGCCTGCGTTCGAGGCGGATATTAAAGATAAGTCGAGCGGTGCGCAGGGGAGCGGCGGCGAGTTTGCGCTCACGGGTCTGAGCAGGGGTGGCCAGCAGGTGAGCAAGGCGCGCGAGGTGTACACGCAGGCGTTGAAGGTGCTCGTCGAGCTCGCCAGTCTCCAGACGGCGTTTGTCATCCTGGACGAGGTGATCCGCATGACCAACCGCAGGGTGAATGCGATCGAGCACGTCATCATCCCCAGGTTGGAGAACACGATCAGCTACATTGTCTCCGAGTTGGACGAGGCGGATCGCGAGGAGTTCTTTAGGCTGAAAAAGGTGCAGGCCAAGAAGAAGGAGAAGGCGCACGCCAGCGACCAGCAGCGCAAGAAGGCTCAAGAGGCTCAGGAGGAGGAGGAGGGAGAAGATAGCAACAGCAACGAGGACGACGACGACGACGCCGCCGCCGCGCCGGCAGCCGATGCGAAGGACGCCACCGCCGCACCGGGTGCAGCGAGCAAGAAGAAGAAGAACAAGAAGAAGAAGAAGGCGGCTGCCGGCACAGCAGCTGCGACCACGACGCCGGCCGACGAGCAGGGCGGCAAGGATCTGCTCTCCGGCGGCAAGGACGACGATGTCATTTTCTAGAGCTTCAACGACCCGCACACTCTTCCTGTCGATATCCCCTCTCGCACACTTGTTTTTGTTTTCTCCCGTTGACGCGCAACCCTGCCTTTTGACGTTCTATTGCCGTGCAGCCGTGCGGTCATGTGCGCACTCACGTCCAGCACGCGCTGATGACGAGCGACAGTGCCGCTCCCACAACCACGCCCAGCGTGGACGCAAACACCAGCCGTTCCTCTTCGCGTTTGCGCAGGGCTTCTGCTGCGATGGCTGGAGGTGCGTCGACTGGCGGGAGCGCCGCCTCTACGTCTTCGTCTTGTGGCTCGTCTTGCAGCACTGGTGGAGCGGGAATCTCTGTGGGTTCTGCTGCTGCTGGTGATGCGGCGAGCACGCTGTTGAGCGAGTGCTGGAACTGGTCGACGCTGGCGAGGATGAGCTGTCTCGACTCGTGTTCGGCCGCCACCAGGCGCGACTCGAACGTCTCTGCGAGCTTCTTGCGCTTGTACGGCTCGACGAGCAGGATGGCCAAGATGAACAGGAACGCTGTATCCAGAACCACTTGTCAGCTATTGTTCGCCCCTTTAAACTTTCCCTTGACGTAGATGGCACTCACCATTCAGGCCGGCGACGACCAAGCTGCCGTAGGTGCTCATGCCGCGCATGCGGTCGGACCAGATCTGCTCCTCGTGGTAGCGCACCATGACCGCACGCATCAGCTCGTCGAAGCACGCCTGCACGTCGGCCTCGGTGCGCTCGAGCACCTTTTCCGCGTCGCTCTCGTGCCTGCTCAGCGCGTGCTCTTTGCGCAGCAGCTCCGTGTAGCGCGACAGATCGCGCTCGTCCCACGCGTTCTTGCGCGAGAGCAGGTCGTTGGTCTCGCGCTGGCTCGCACTGCGGTCTTGGACTGCGAGCAGGTACGTCTTTTTCGAGGACGAGGCGAGCGTGCGCGCGGCATCGAGCGACGATTCGAGCTGCGCAATGCGCGACTTGAGCTCTTCGATCGCCGAGTAGCCCGTGTGCGTGTTGTACTGCGTCGAAAGGTGCGAGAGTTTGGTGCGTAGGGTTGTGAGCAGGTTCGAGGTGGAGGTGGTGATGGTGGAGAGGTGGTTGGAGAGCGAGGTGGACGAGGTGAGGCCGTCGAATGAGGGGAGCGAGGCCGTGGCGCTGCGGAGGCGGTCGAGGATGGCGGATTGGGTGGTGGCGGTGTTGCTCTTCTTGGTGTCCGTAGGTGGTGGAGTGGTTTGCGAGGATGACGACGGTTCTGGCGGTTTGACTGGATCTGTCGCACTTTCTGAGCGAGGTGAGCTCTTGTTGGCTGTTTCACCTAGCGGTGGTGTGTGCTTGTCGTCGTCCCTGCTCTCTTGCCCCATATTGCTCGGCTGAGCCTTGTCCTTGGTGTCGTCGGCATACCGAGCTATTGACGTAGATGAAAAAGCACGATAGCTCGGGGTCGTGACAGCTTCGATGCTGCCTATACATAGCAGCTGTTGCCTTTGATTCGGTCTCGATCTGCAAAGTGTGTTGCACTGCTGGTAGTAGCTGCGGGCGCCATTCGAGAAACTAGAGAAAGCAACGGTCCTGTTGCTTGGACCAGGTCGTGCCGTCGACGCCGAAGCTGCGCGGGCGACGGGTGCCAGCAAGCTTTTCGCCAAGGACCGCTGCATGGCTGCACCTCTTCCTGTGCCAGCTACTGTTCGAGCCGTGCGTTGAGTGTCGGTCGTCGTCGTTACCGAGGTGAAGGCGAAGGTGTTGGTCTGATCCACTGTTGGACAAGCGGAAGAAATCGCCTCGCAAATAAAGCTCCTCTCCCCCGATCCACCCTCGCAATCGGGCTCAATTTGCGCGTCCCTCTTCCGCCCTTCGACGCGCGCCTCTGGAAAACTGCGCCAACCAACACTTGCGCAAACTCAGCCTCCTCTCTCCCGCATCCTTCCTTTGCCCTCGCCACCACCATCTTTCCCTCAAAATCCCAAAATGGACAAGCCAACGCCACTCATCAACTCGTCCATGCTCAGCCAGTACTCTGGCCAGACGGTGCGCATCGTCGGCAGGGTACAGAAGATCACGGGCAACACGCTGCTCATCACCACCTCGGACCAGGGCAGCGTCGAGATCGCGCTCAACCCGGACTCGGACATCTCGGGCAGCAGCTTTGTCGAGGTCACGGGCAAGGTGAGCGAGGGCGGCGCCAGCTTGGATGGCAACCAGATCCGCGAGTTTACCACCGTCGACTGCGGCGATGGTGTTGGTGAGTTTTATAGCTGCAGGAGCAGAGAAGGGGTGCGTAGCTGACAGACTTGCTTTTGGATGTGGTAGACCTGACGCTCGTCGAGAATGTGGTGCAGATCTCGGCCGCTTTCCCCGCGCTCTTTTCCGACTCGGCTTGATCGGCGAGCTCCGCATACGTCCTCGCATTGTACTAAAACCTGTCTCGCCCGTACAAATGCAACCCGCATCCTTGATCCCCATGACCTCGATTGCCCCTCGAACGCCGCTTCTCTCAGTCCGCATCTCGAACAACACAGACAAACATACATCTCCGGAATCAAATGCTCTCTCATTGCTAGAGCGAACCGTCATGCGCTCGACGCACGATACACGCTCCCCAGCCGCGTATCCCACCCGACCTCCTCCTTCCCGCCGCTCCCGCGCATCCGCACATACTCCAACCCGCGCTGCAACTCCAACCACGGCTCGGTGCCAGCCACGTACCGCGCCCCCAGCCACGCAAACACCCGTTTCTCCGCCACGGCGGCAACGTAGCCCGTCCACAGCGCGAGCCGCACCTTGCAGCTCTCTGCGACCGTGCCGCTGGCTGACGACATGGCGACGCCGTATGCGCGCAGCAGCTCGGTGGCCTGGGTGCGATCAAGGGACGCGGAGGAGAGGAGATGCTCGAAATGTCGCTGTCTGATGCCGGTGTTCGCGGTGAGCGGGTTGGAGAAAAAGGCGTCAAAGGCGTCGAGCGAGCTCACGCCCCATCGGCGGGAGACGACGCTGCCGAGCAGGAGCGCCAGTCGCGGTGGGGTGTACGTCATCAGGTCCACGTACACTCCGTACGATCGCGTGTGCAGCACCAGCTTCCGCCCACCCTCGCCGTGCTCGCCGATACTCAACCCTGGTTCCGCCGGGTCGGTCGACTCGACGTGCACCGTCCACCTCTCCCCCATCCCGCGCAGCTCGTCCACCCTGCGCTGCAGCACCGCCTTGACATACTCCTTCGCAACCACCTCTGCCCAGCCGGGTTCGGGGTACACCAGCCCGCCGTCGCCGCTGTGCGCCCCCTCCGCGCCGGAACGGTGCGGCTGGATGCGGTTCAGCGCCGGCGGCAGGCCCTCGCCGTCAAACGCGTGCGCCGACGCCGGCTCGGACACCTGCACCATGTCCGGGCGGCCGAATGCATCGAGCCGCTTTGCGAAATGCAGCTTCGCCGCCTCGTACAGGATGCGCACGAACGTCAGGAACAGGTCGGCGGGCTGGCGCATCAGCGCGGCGTACAGCGTGGCGGATGAGAGTGGGCGCACGCACCTGCCTGTCGGTGTCGCCGGTGTTTTTGCGGAAGCAGGTGGCGGTGAGACCGAGTCGAGCGTCGCCATGAGCTTCTTGACCAGTGTGGGGCTGTCTGCATCTGGCGACTCGACGAGCAGCAGCAGCCGGATGCCCAGCACAAACGCGTCCCCCTCCTGCTGCTGCGTTCCGAACGGCTCCTTGAGCATCAGCCGGTAGAAGCCACCGCGGTCGTTGAACGGCGAGACGTGGAACGAGCGCGCAAACGTCCACTGGTGGTCGTATCCGGTGCGTTTCGACGTTGCATCGGCGTCTTCGTCGGTGCCGGCTTGGAGCACGTAGATGTGGCGCTCGCTAAACGTGTTGTGCACCTCGAGGACGACGAGCCAGAATGCGCCGCGTGCGTCGTCGTCCTGCGTGGGCGTGGGCAAGCCGTGTGGGCGGTAGCAGTAGTGGATGGTGAGCGGGTTGATGCCGGTGATGCCGGCGATGGACGGCATGGTGACCGTCCACACGTGGCCGAGTTCGTGGCGCCAGTCGGTGGCGCCGGGGTGCATGTCGCTGTCCTGCGGGCCGACATCCAGAAACCCGCGCGCGCGCAGCTCGTACGCGAGCTTGAGCAGCACCGACCCGCCGATCCACTCGCCCTTGCTGCCCTCCACGGGCACATGCGTGCGTAAGTACCCCTCGGGGCGCAACCCGGTCAGCGACCACGTCATCCTCTCATTCCTCCCCCTCTTCTCCTCGAGCCGCTTCCTCTCGATGCGCTCCGCGGCACGCATGCGCGCCTTCCAGCCCTCCGTCGCATCCGCACCCCCGCCAGCGCCAGCAGGCGTCACGCCGCGCGTGGAGGCGAGTGCAGCCTCGTCGACGAACTCGGGCTGCAGCGCGCGGCCCTTCCACGCAAACGCATGGCGCGTGTCGAGCGCGCGTGTTTCGAGCCGGTCGAGCCGCAGCGCGAGGTACAGCGTGTTGTACCGGAACGCATGGCGCGAGGTGGTGGGCAGGAAGCGCGCGTGTCGTGTCACCGCGGGCACGACGTATGCCGCGGTCGAGCGGGTCGAGGCTGGCGTGCAGAAGCGCTCCAGGAGCCAAGGGACGTGCGAGAGGAGGTACAGCGCGAGGATGAGGTACAGCGGGATGGCGGGTGCGGAGGTGAGCAGGTCCGTGGACAGCCATGTGTGAGAGGCGCTAGTGCGCGGCAGCCAGCTCGACGCGGCGGACGAGGAGACGTTCGGCGTCATTGCAACGCGACGATTGGCGAAGAGGTGTGAGCCAGGATGCAGGCGGTGTTGGTCGCTGATCTAGATGGCCATGTCACGGTAACGGAGGCGCATTGTGTGCGCTGTTTGGTGAGATGGGCTTGTTGATCGTGGCAGGGACGAACGTTTTGCGACTTTGCACAGATCAGCGCGCCCAGTGAATCCTCCACAACGGCACGCCGATCGTCGTTTTCGCTTCAGGGTCCACTCGAACTTTTCCCTCCCCGCCTCATCCTTCCTTTCACACTCCCCACCATCACTACCATCACCACTATCACCCTCTACACGCCTCCACCTCCGCACCATCACGCTCTGCACCATGTCGGCACGCAAACCTTCGCTCGCCTCGCGCTCCCTCCAATACCACGCCCCGGAACCCCCGGCCTTCCTGCAGAAGCTGCAGGCGCAAGTGGCGGCGTCGGAGCGCTATGCATCCGCCTCTACACGCGATGAGCTGGACGTGCTCGTCGCTTCCTCTTCTTCCAGCAAACGCAAAGTAGATGACGATGGTGAGGGGGAGGGTGGGGAGGGTGTGGATAGTGATGACGAGATGCACGGGGCGCAGGTGGTCGTGCTCAGTGCGGGCAAGCATGTTTCGCACGATGAGGCGCTGCGCATCAAGACGCACGACCGAGAGCGTGGAGAGAAGAAGGCGCAGAACATCGCCGATCCCGCCACGCGCCGCACGAAGAAGAAGCGCCTCCCCATCGCATCGCCCGACGACAAGGCACCACAAACAGCAGACCCGAAAAGCTCCGCCCTAGACGACGTCAAGCTCCTCATCCGCCAACAACGCACACCATCGAAACCCGCCAAAAAGCCTCGCAAAACCAAACCGGGCTCAGGCCTCAGCTTCACCTTCGACGACGACTGACCCCACGCACACACTCGAAACCCGATCCGCGGCACTGTACACCAAGCGAATGCATTCCATCTATGCGTGCTCTACGTGCTAGAGTGCATACTCGTCACTCAGCTTCTCGAGCTTGTTGTACATCAGAAAGATGATCGCGCTGCTGGGTGCGCTGCGCAGGCACGTCACGCCGCAGCCGGCGTACAGGCCGCGCACCCCGCGCGTGCTATAGATCTTCTTGAACGTGTCGTAGAAGCCGGTGCGCTTCCAGGACTCGCCCGCTCGCGCGAGGCACATCTCCTGCTCGGTCTGCATGGTCGACTTGACCGAGTCGGCGGGGAAGAGCACCACGTTGTAGCTCACGCCGGCGAGCGCGCCGGCGCCGACGAGCTCGAGCGAGCTCAGGTCCTTTTTGCTCACGTCGTCGCGCTTCCACTGCAGCTTCTTGCGCGCGATCAGGTGGCGCGAGCAGCTCTCGAACGCCAGGAACCACGCGATGCCGCCGCCGGTCTCGCGCAGCAGCGTGCCCGTCTGGCCGAGCCACAGCCCGCGGATGCCGTCCGTCGCCACGGTGCGGCGCAGCAGCGCTAGCGGGCCATCGAGCGTCTTGAGCGTTTGCGCTGGTTGGCTGGATGCAGCTGCAGATCGCACCGCGCTCGTGTACAGCGACCGCGTCTGCTGCAGCTGCGGCTGCGGCTGCGGCTGTGGCGTGGGCGACACCACCGCAGGCGCACGCTGCTCGCGCGTAATCATCTGCACCTGCATCTTGCACTTGATCAGCTCGATCGGCGTCAGCACCACACTCGTCACCGAACCCGCGCCCGCCGCCGCAATCGCAAGCTGCGGAATCGACAGCGGCGACTCGGCATCCGCCTTGGCCGCCGAGCTGCTCCGAGCTTCACCGTTGAACCAGCGGATCGCCGACTGGATCTGGTTGTACGTGAAGAACAGGCAGGCGTTTTCGAGCGTCGCGCCCAGCACGGGCATGCTCAGCCCGCGGTACAGCCCGCGAATGCCCTCCTGGAGGTACGTCTGCTTGAAGCAGTCGAACGCGCCGGCGTAGCGCGCGGGACGGTCCGCCGACTGCGTCTGCAGCCGCACCTTGACCAGGTCGAACGGGTGTTCGAACACCTTGCTCACCATGCCGGCGATCGAGCCGAACGCAATGTCCTTGGACGCCTGGCTGAGGCGACCCGACGACGAGGCCGACGCGTGCGCTGCGAGTGCAGGCCCCTCCTCCTCGTTGGGCGAGTGGATCATGTACTGGCGCGGCACGTGCTGCTGCTGCTGCTGCTGCTGCTGCTGAGGCGCATGCTCGGCATCGCCGTACGCAAACACGGCGGCAGCGGCGGCAGCGGCGGCAGCCCCACCGGTGGCGCGGCTCCAGTTGTCCTCCATGTGCTGTCGCGGCGAATCGCCCTCGTCCATGGGCACCGACACCGAAGGCCGGAGCGACGCGGCTGCCATGGCGCTTTCGAGGGCCGGCACGGATGCCAGCAGCGGAATCGAGTCGCGGTAGCTCGCCTTGACGGGACTGCCGTCGCGGAGCGTCTCGATCTCGACGCTGTCGTCGTGGTCGTGCGTCGACGACGAGAGCGTGGCGGCCGAGGCACGCGCCGAATCGTTGGGGCTGGTGCTGAACGAGCTGGCGGACGGCGTTCGAGCTGCGGATGCGGATGCGGACGAGGTCGAGAAAGGACGCTCGGGCGCGGCACCTTCGGGGAGCGCCAGAGAGGTGCGACGCGTGCGCAGCAGAGGACTCGGGATGCAGTCAAAGGCGGAATGCGCGGCGGGCTCGATAGCAAGACCGAACGAGGGGCGCTTGCGGTGCGAGAGCGACGAACCGGAGGCCGAGAGGCGGTGGCCCGCGTACGAGGGACGAGGGGCAGACGAAAAGCCGAGCGCTGTTGCGGGCGCCTTTGCGACGGTGCGCTCGTTTCCAAGGTTCTCGAGGGACGAGGATTGGATCAGAGAGGCGCCGACGGAATGGAAGCTGCCGCCGCTGGTCAGCGCAGGGGACGAGGAGCCGTCGCCGGTGGTAGGACGCCGAAGAGGATGCGGCGGATGTGCTTGATGCTGGCGAAGCGCCGAGTTGGACAGCGAGGACGACGACAAAGACGTGGGGATGAGCCGATGCGATGCCGAGGCCGAGGGACGCGCCGGTGCGGATGTAGTCGAGTGGTACGAATGGTAGCTCTGATGCGAAGTGTGCGATTGGTGCGAGTGGTGCGACGAGCTTGATGAGGCTGGCGGTGCTGCTGGACCAGCTGCTGGTGCGTTTGTAGAAAAGGCAAGCGAGTATAGGCCCGAGGGTGGACGAGGAGGAGGCGAAGGGAAGTGCCAGGAAGAGCGGGCGGGCGTGGTGGTGCTGCTCCAACTCGAATTTGTCGCTCCGACGGCGCCTGCGCTTGGCTCGCATGCCGGTTCCGAAATAATCGAGTCGAGCCGAACACGCGACGACGCACTAACATCGGCCGTACGCCCAAAATCCGAAGCACGCATTGTCAGATCGCCAAGAGCAGCAGCAGCATCCGAATCACCGCTGGACCCGTTGAAATCGTTCGAGAACGCCGACGACGACACGGACAAGGGCCGCGAGATGGAAGCAGCAGATACGCGCTTGTGGTGCGCGTGCGAAAGCGAGCTGCTGCTGCCAAGCGCAGGCGAGCCGAGGAAGCTCGACCAGGGCCTGTTGGCGACAAGGCTGTTGAGCGAGCGACGGCTGCTGTGCCCACGCTTGGATGGCACGCCAGCCGGCGGAGGCATGAGCGCCGACGCGCTTTGAGCGAAAGCATTCGGCGTCTGATCGCCGTGCGAGCCCAGAGACAGGACGCTGCGATGCGAAGGCTTGAGCGTGCCGCTCGCTGTGTCGAGGCAAGGACTCGAATCCGGGCTGGGCTGCACCTTGGAGGACGTGCGAGACTCGCGCGAGTACGGCCGATACGACTGAGACTGGAACGAGAAGGGCGCTCGCAGCGTCGCGGATGCACCGGTCGCGCCAGTGCTGGTGGAAACGAACGACGAGGCAGACGAAGCCATGCCGCCATCCACGCTGTTGCTGATCGCTTCCTCTCCGCTGTTGGACGGCGTGAGCAGCTCGACGGGATCGGCGTCCTGCGAAGCTGTTTGTTCGCTTGCGTCCGCATTGTCAGCGCCAACGTGATGCATGTCAAAGTGGGCAATGTCCGGCAAACCGAGGGCAGGACCGAGCTTGTTGTATCGAGATCGATGCTCGACGAGCTGCTGCTGCGTCTGCAGGATGATGGGCCCCAAGTTGCCCGTCAATCTGCGAACCTCCTCGTGCGAGATGTGTTGAATGACGCTGGTGCGAGCCGCGGCTCGGTTGCTCGAGTCCTTGCGCGGACGCGGGAGGAGCACTTCGCGGAGTGGTCGAGCAATGTCGATGCTCATGGTGCGCGAGCGAGACGAGGGTGGCACGGCCTGCTGGGATGCATCTGCTGGCGAGGGCTTGGGCGAGTTGCCAACGTTGCGCAAGAGGTCCACAGACGGAGAGCTGCGCGACAGGGCTGGTGCAGTTGCATTGGCGTTGGCTGCTGGGCTGTCAGAGTGGTCGTGCGCCACTTGAACCGTGGTCTGCGAGCCCAAGGCGTCGGGCGCCAAGCCAAGCAGGTTGAGTCCCGATCCACCGGATGCATCGATGCTCTTTGCGTTGGATTGCAACGAGCGGCGGTTGTCTTTGGAGGAGGAGGCAAGTTCGGTGGTGGTGGGGTGAGGCAGAGCCGTGCCGTCCTTGTCCCTCTTGCCCATCAACTTGCGCAGACCAGAGACCAGGCTGCTCTTGTTCTTGGTGTGCTTGCGAAGATGGGCGTTGGCAGTGGCACCATTGGTGACAGGCTCGACGGCGATGGGTGGAGAGGCGAGCGTGGGCGATGTAGGTGCGACCGTGACGCTGCTCCTCTTGCGTGGGCTAGCGGGCATGCCTCGCATGCTAGCTGTTGCCTCTCGCTTTGCACGGGCTGTAGCTGCATCGTCGCCGGGGGGGGGGGGGGCGGCAGCAGTGGATTCGCTGCCCTCAGCTGCCGTTCGCGTGAGGAGCTGGTCGTGCGGCAACACTTCTGGACTGGAAGGTCGCGAGTAGGAGGTGAAAGAGGAGCCGACAGCCAGCGGGCTGCCCATGACGCTTCGACTCGGACGACGATCGGTGGCGGCGCTGGAGGACGCGAGCGCCGAACTTGCAGCCGAGCTCGACGAGTTGGTTTGTGCTCTTGCATCCATGCCGGCGGCACGGTCGTCGAGCGAGCGAAAGACGTAGCCGGAAGCGGGAAAGGAAGAGGAGCTGTGGAGCGAGGGTGAGCGCGGGTACAGATCCGAGTTGGTGGAACGCGCTGCGTCGCTCGCTGCAGGTACGCTCTGAGCCAGGATGGGGCTGGAGCCAACGCTGGAGTGTACACTGCTTCTGGCGCCAGGAGACCGGAGCAGATGCGTGTTGGCAAAGCTAGCTGCGGTGAAGGACGAGGCTGATGCGATGGGTGGCAGGAGGGGCGGACCCATGGAAGCGGTGGACGAGGAAGAGGTGGACGGACGTGAAAAGGAGAGGAGGCCGTCGACGCGCTTCTGTTCGGGCAGGTCGGGGAGCGCGGTTCTGGACGACATCTTTCGCATCGAGTGAGGTACGGGTCTGGCGGAAGCAGGAGCAGGAGGCGGCATGCTAGAGGTGGGCGCTGGATCGTGCACAGGGATGGATGCGGGAAAGGGGAAAGCAGTGGAGGAAGTGGAAGCGGCGTTGTAGGGCGAGGAGGGTTGGTACGATTGACGACGAGAGGGGCCAGCTTGCTGCTCGGCATCGATTTGTGGGCTCAAGCCGTTGACGCGGGACAAAGACATGGAGGCTCGGCCAGTGTAGTCGTCGAAGCGGTGCGGTGAGCTGAGGAGGAGCGGCGAATCGCGGGCGACTTGCTCGAGGAAAGCGGCGTCGCTCTTGTCCCACATGCCGTCATCTACGCTGTCTACGGGCACGGAGAAGCTGTCGCGCGAATGGATGCTGCTGAAGCGTTGACGAAGGCTGCCCCATCTGGGCGTGCGTGTGATGGAGGGCGAGCTGGACGAGGAGGTGGAAGTGGAAGCCAAGTTGACGCCTGCAACGCCGAGTCCAGTAGCAGCTGCGCCCGCGGTGGCCGGTAAGGGCGATGGTTCGAGCTCGGGTGTCGTCATCTTGTGGGAAACGCGCGTCGTCGTGGGAGATGTGGCGAGGATCAAGGATGCATCACGAGTGCATGATGGATGTTGGCCGGGGCGATGTGGGTACGAAGCAGCTGTGCTTTGATGGTGGTGTAAATGCAAGACGATGTGATGCGCGAGATCGGCGCTAGGAGGGATGACTGGTGGTGGTGGTGGTGAGCCAGGCGGCGAGTATATACGAAGGACGAGAAAGCTGAGCAAGCTGAGCAAGCTGTGCGAGTTTGCGCGAATTCGAGCAATGCGACTCGGAGTTGAATTTCGTCTTTGCCTCTCCCTGCATGCATGCAAAGTGAGCGAGTGAGCCAAACGAGCCAAACGAGCCAGAGAGACCAACACGACTGCAAAGTCGCTCTTCACCGACGCGACCGAAGAAGCAGCATTTGAATCAGGGCCGCCCTTGCCGAAGCCTCCCCGGAAATGAATTCCTTTTTTTCAGGAAAAATAGGAGGAAAATGCCAATTTGAACCCCCTTTTTGGTGCCGGCCAGCAGCCGTCTCTACTGTACATCCTGAGCCGCTTCGGTCCTGAGTCAAAAGTGCACCGTCGATCCTCTTTTTTACACCAAGTGGGTTCAGCCAAAAGGCATCTTTTCCCGTGTCTCTCACTCTCGCCCCGCTAATTAAGCTCTCTTTTTCTCTTTTTCCACGCTCCGAGCAGCACCACGCCCGAATTCTCTTTTTCATCATCGTGTGGCTGGCTGCAGACAGAGCAAGATCGACGTCGCCCTTACCGACGCCTCCAAGTGGGCGCTCTTGGTGGCTTGTACGCCATCGTTTGCAGTACATCATGCTGCGGACACTTGCTCTATCTGTCCGTCTGTTTGTTTGTTTGTTTGCTCGTTCACCGTCGTCGCTCATGCCTACCATGACCAGTCCCGATCCGTCATCCTGCTGCTCAGAGCAAACAGTCTGAGTTGAGCGGAAACGGAAGATGGAAAATTCAAAAGAAAAAGGAGGACC
>LT795065.1:140120-160096 GCA_900162835.1 Sporisorium reilianum f. sp. reilianum | reverse complement strand
TCCATCTTCGCATGCGGATTTTGAGTTGGCTGCCAGTCTAGGATCTCGCTCTGTCGTCAAGCGACACACACCCGAAGCGGCATGAACTCTGGCTCACATGTTAACGAGGTCTCGCAAGGCGATCCGAATCCGAGCTTGTGGACGGTGCGCCCATTTTTCAATCACCGATGCGGCGGCAGCACAGTAGAGACACCATCCACGCCTCGAGTTCCGCCTGACACCTTTGCCCTGCGCATAGCCGAGAAACCATTCGCGAGGCCGCAAGTCAACGCGCGCAGATCCTCCTCTTTGCGTAATTTCCTCTTTGTTAGAGCATCGTTGCTACATGTCCAAGTTTTTTGGCAAGGTGGAGGTTTTTTCTTTGGTCGCCGCTCGGATCAACGTCTTTCGCTCGCTCGTCCCACTTCGTATCCTCTCGACACCATCCATCCACCTCGAGCACAATCAGCGTTTCGTCAACACCATGGCTGACACTGCTTCATCAACAAGCTCGGTCGATGTCCTTCTGCTGGGATCCGGCTGGACAGCAACCTTTCTCATCCCTTTACTCGAACACAAACGACTCAGCTACGCCTACACCTCCCGCTCTCCTCCGGACGAAAAGCATCCCGACCATCACCACAGGATCCAGTTCGAGCTCACCGATCCTGTCACCAAGCAGTCTCTACGCCAGCTTCCACGCGCATTCACCGTCGTCATCATCTTTCCCATCAAGAACACTCAGCAGGTAGATGACCTAGTCCGCGAGTACCAACAGCTGCACGGCCGCACTCGGTGGATTCAACTCGGAAGCACCGGCATCTGGGGTCCAGGCAGGAGCACCTCCTCCTCTCCCTTTGATACTAGCAACGCAAGAGCTGCTGCCGAGCAGCGCCTTCTCGATACTCCTTCAACGAATGCCGCCGTCTTGAACCTCGCGGGTCTGTACGGCGATCAGCGACAACCCAAAAACTTTGCCTCGCGCGTCGGTGCCTCCAAACAGCTTCTCTCGCTCAAAGGCAGCGTCCACTTTGTCCACGGCAAAGACGTAGCCAGAGCCATTGTGCTCCTCCATGAAAGCCGCTCTGCCGGCTGGGGTCGACGATGGATCGTCTCGGATACCCGCGTCTACGATTGGTGGCAGCTCTTTCGCTTCCTACGTCCTGCACTGCCAGACCATCCACACGACAGCCCAGAGACTGCTCAACGTTGGGTCAGCGAGCTGCTCGACGAGAACCACATCTCCACTCTGCCTCGACCCATCGCAGAAAAAGCCGACCAGACCCTGCCTCGCTACCTCGAACGCGCCTTGGAAGGACACGAGTTTTGGAATCTCTTCAACGAGAAGCCCGTCGTGCCATCTGTATACCGCGGTGGAGAACACGGCGTCAAGCCTGCTGCTTTGCAATCCACCACCGCAGTCAATGCCCACCCACGCGACGAAAAGAAGCCTCTCGACGGCCATCGAAACGACAAACTGGTCGGCTCCAGTACACAGTCGTTCGTCGTCCGAGCGTTCGACCCCTCCATCCCACAAGATCGAATCGACGACCTCATCCAACGCATCGAAGCCGATACGCAGCGCCAGCTCCCCTCCAAGGCCCACTTTGAAGGCGATCACGAGCGTCTCGGTCTCACTCACCAGCGCTTCTGCGATCTGCGCGACGCCTGGATCCCCTTTCTCCGCTCCCGAGCCGCCGATTCACCCTCAGAAGAACTCGACGACTCGATCCGCATCCGACACAGCTCCACCCACCGCCCGGGCCCGGACCACGACACTTGGGCAGCCGAGCAGGCGCGCATCTCGTCCTTCTCGCACCACAAGGTGCTCATCGAAGACGTCGACCTCCATTTCATCCACGAGCGCGCCAACCCGCCCGCTGCTGGCTTTGGCATCAAGGTGATCCCGCTGCTGCTGCTCCACGGCTGGCCGGGCTCGTTCCACGAGTTTTTGGACGTGATCAAGCCGCTCGCGCATCCGGGCAACTTGACGCCGATTCATTTCGATGTCGTGGTGCCCTCGCATCCCGGCTACCTGTTTTCCAGCGCTGCTGCCGGTCTGGCTCGCGATTCGCGCTCGGGCCGACTCGTCGGAACGCATTCGGGTCCCGATGGCGACTTGCTGGTCAAGGACGTCGCGCGCATCATGCACAAGCTCATGACGACACTCGGCTACCACAACTACGCCATCCAGGCTGGCGATTGGGGGTCAGCGGTGTTGAGGAGCATGGCCAACCAGTTTCCGCACAACGTCCGGGCGGTGCATCTCAACTTTTGCCCCAGTCAGGGTCCCAACCTCGTCCTGCCGGTGCTTGGGCGAGAGTTGACGCCGCACTGGGTGTTGCGGCTGCCCCACCTGGTGTCCAAGCAGCGATACTCCAAAAAAGCGCTGGGTGTGTTTGACAGCTGGAGTCACGGCGAGCGCTCGCAGTCGCTGTGTGGCATGGGCGCGGTGGTCGGCTACGCAGCCGAGGTCGCGGCGGAAGCGGCGTGGAGGACGGCCTCGCTGCTCAGCCTGGGCTCGATCCCTGCGCCGCTTTCTGCGGATGACCGCGAGAGTCTGCATCGCGGAATCGAGTTTACAGCGACAGGAAGCGCCTACGCTGCCATGCACGGCACGCGACCGTCGACGCTCGGCCTCGTCCTCTCGCGCTCCCCCCTCTCGACGCTCGCGTGGGTCGGCGAGAAGATGTACGCCTGGACCGACGCCGATCCGGACTTTTCGACTATCCTGGCCAACCTGACCCTCTACGAAACCACCGACACCATCGCAGGCTCGTTCTATCCGTACCGCAACCGTCACCCGCGCGGTCCGTCCGAGGTCGCCAGCGATCCCAGCAGCTTTGTGAAACAGCCGGCGGGATACTCGAGCTTCCCGATGGAGATCATCCAGGCGCCCGAGTCGTTTGTCCGCGCCAGCGTCAACTTGCGCTGGTACAGGAGGCACGAGCGCGGTGGTCACTTTGCGGCGCTGGAGGAGCCGGCGGTGTTTGTGCAGGACTTGGTGGATTGCTTTGGCGAGATCTGGCCGTTTTGAGGCGCTTCAAGGGTAGAGTAGATGTGTAGACGTCAATCGAGGGGGCGCTGTGTCGTCGATTTGACTTCTGATTGACTCGCCGCCGCGATTCACACACGTAGGACTGTGCACTTGAACCAAGGATCCTGACCATTGCAAAACGAAGGTGAATATCTGAGTTCCAGTGAATTCCGATTCACAACAGCCCGCTCCCGCGCGTCATCACGCGATGCAGAGAAGGCTGGACGCCCGCCTCGACGCCCTCGAAACCCGAAATCGAGTCGGCATGCTTGCTCACAATCGCCTTGTCCCCCCCCCCGTCTCGTGAAAACTACTCGACAGCGTGCTGGCGGACGGCTGGGTCGAGCGACGGATGTCGAGCAAAAGCTGCGCGCCGCATCGAGCCCCGACAGATCACACGAGCATGAGTTTGCATAGAAAAGTGTCGGGAATGTTGATTGGCTGCCACAGTAAACGAAACATCACGCTGTCGCAGGAGGCTGGGTGACATCAAAGTGAACGCCCTCCTGCACCTTTCCATCGGCGGTCTTGATCGTAATCGTACCATCGTCGTTGCCAAAGTACGCCGACTTGGTAATGTTGCAGAACAGGCCGACCTCGAGCACACCCGTCAAGAGCTTGATGCGCTTGAGCAGATCGGCAGGGTCCTTCATCTGAGCCTCGGGGAACGGAGCATCGATGCAAAAATTGGCATTGTCCGTCACCACAGGGCCGGCCTTGGCCTTGCCCATGCGCAGCACGGGCTTCTGCGCGCCCATCTGCTTCAAGTTGTGGAGCACTTTTGCGTAGGCAAAGGGTGCCACCTCGATGGGCACGCCCTGGAGCCACTTTGTGCCGAGCTGCGAGCCGTTCTTGCGGTAGTCGGCGACGACGACAAAGTCGCGCGCGGCTTCGGCGAGCACCTTTTCGCGCAGGTGGCAGGCGCCGCCGCCCTTGATGCAGTTGAGCGCGTTGTCGACCTCGTCGGCGCCGTCGATGGTGACGTCGATGCTGGGGAAGCTGTCGACGTCGCCGAGACGCAGCCCGGCGTTGATGATGAGCTCGCGCGACTGGAAGCCCGTGGGGATGAACCAGCGCTTGGCGTTGACGCTCTCGCCTTGCTGTGCGATGCGCTCGACGACGTAGGGCACCGTTGAGCCTGAGGAGGTAGCGCATAGCGAGAAAATGTCAGCGTGCAGTGCGAATTGCAGATCGGAGCTAGAGCAAGCGACTTACCGGAACCAATACCGATGATCTCGTGGTTCGGCTTGACGTGGTTGTCGACGGCAGCGTAGGCAGCAGCACGCTTGGCAGCCTCGACGCCGGACAGCTCGGCCAGCTTGAAGGGGGACGAGTTGGAGTTGGCAGCATGTGCTGCGCTAGCGGGGGTGGAAGAGGCCATGTTGCGAGGACTAGATCGTAGGACCGAGAATGTGCGGTAGGTGGGGATGCGCTGGGTGGAAGCAACAACAGGCAGCGGGAGGGCTGAACAGCGAGCAATGGAACGGCTGGACGAAGAGATGGAGGAGGACAACGCAGACAAAGAGAGCGTAGATCGCATCGACGAGAAGAAGGTGAGGTGACGATTTGCCGAGAGAAGAAGGAGCAAGGACAGGGTGCGAGGCAACGCATCAACCAGATCGATACGAGCTTCGTGTAACACCAGCGAGGCGCACGTTGACGTCGATGCTTTGGCGGATGACATTATGTAAGCAGCTGTCAGCTCGACCGGCAAGGGTCCTTTGTGCTCGACGAATTTTTTTGGTCTTTGAAATGCGTTTTTTTGCGTTTTGCGAGAAGAAAAAGTGCAACACCCTCGACAAGCTTCAACCAGCAGCACATGCCTTGCTCCTTCTTCTTTCTCCCTCTTCATCACATTCTCACACTCGATCGGAACGGCCACACCTCGCGAAAAAGCATCAGCTCGCTCTGACTGCAATCCAGGACGCTGTGTCTTCAAGCACAGCCTTGCCCGCGCAGCATGACCTCGATCGACATGGACGCTTCGGCGGCTGCCGCTAGCTTGGACAGCCTGCACAGCGCCCTCTCCAAGATCCGCCACCACACCAACTCGAAGCTCGAAAACCAAAAGGGCCCCGCTCAGCTCCTCGTCGCTGTCGAGGCAACCCTGGGCGAGCAAGACGCTTCCAACGGCTCTACATCCGCTTCGGGCGCAGCTGCCTCTCAGCATGCCTTCGCTCAGCGCGCTCCTGCAGAGTACTTTCTCGCGCTAGAGTCGATGCTCGAGCTGACCAAGTCACCCTCCTCGCCGCCCTCACTGCAAAACAACGTCTTTTACCTCTTGTCCATCGTCGCGCCACACGTGTCTGCCGGCATCCTCCGTGCAAAGCTCGCCTCGATCATCCCCGCCATTGGCAAGCTGCTCAGCAATCCTCACCCTACCACCTTCAACGTCAACGACGCCTCGGCCGCAGAAAATTACGCATCCGCGCTCAAGTCGGCGCTTGCCATCCTTCAAGCCGTCTACACCGCCTTCGAGTCTGACGTCGCTGCGCTCGAGAAGGATGTTCCACTGCGATCGTGCTGGTCGGCTACGCTCAACCTCTGTGTCGACTCGCGTCCCAAGGTGCGAAGACGCGCACAGCTCCTCGCCACCACCATCCTCGCCACCACAGCTGCCGCCTCGGTCAAGCCGTATCACCCGTACCTCAAGCTCACCTTTGACTGGATCATTTCGACCTTGACGCACGTCGCCGACGCCGGCTCGGTCTCTTCCTCCAGCTCCTCGAAAAAGAAGAAGGATGATCCATTGCACCCCAAATACGACCGAAAGTCCGGCACGGCCAAGCAGGCACAGGCTGCCGCCGCACTCCGACAGAACCAAGGCGACACCGCATCCGTCGGTATCTGGGTCTGCGGCTTTGCCAAGCAGCTGATCAACATCCTCCCCATCGCCCAGGTCGACGACCTCGTCGCTGCTCTGCTGCGCTTGCCAGGCATCCAGAACCCCTTCCTCACTGTCGCCGCCTTCGACGTCTTTGAGGCCTTTCTCAAGACGTGCCGACCCAGCATCTCAACCGGCGCAGCTCAGGCAGATGCACTCCTCATCCAGTCGCACGTCACCTCGACACCCAGCAGCATCGGCGAAAACGCGCTATCGAGCCTGCTCGAGTCGCTCCGCTCGCCCGCTTTTGTGCCGTCGAGCTCCGACGTCCAGCTGCTGCCCGCCTACCTGCGCGCCCTCGAGCACGCCATGTCGGCCTACTCGCGCTTCGGAAACGGCGAGCCTGCATGGCGTCTTGCGCCTCAGGTCTGGAACGACGTCTTTGCGCTTTCGCTCTCGGCCAAGTCGGATGCATCGCGCACCGCCCCTGCCGTCCGCGCTGCCGGCCGTGACACTCTCATCGCACTGCTGCGCTACTGTGTCCCCGACGCTGCCGTCGCCGATTCGCTGAAAGCTTCCTTCTCCAAGAAGAAGGCCGCCAGCGCTCCTCTGCTCGACATGATCCAGTCGATCGAGGACGCGCTCGGCAAGGACTCGCTGCAGTACATGCATTCGCGAGCCGAGATTCTGTCGACCCTTGCCTCGCTCATTGCGCGCCTGCGCTACCACTACGTGCCCAACACGCAGCCTCCCCACCCGGCTGCTGCCTCGCTCACCATGCACATCGTCCAGACCGTCGCCGAGCTGCGTCAGCAAGACAACTTTGAGCACCGCGAGTACGCCGACACCGTCATTGCCGCCGCCGTCGAGGTGTGCGGCCCGCGTCTGCTCCTCGACGCCTTGCCGCTCAACCTGTTTGGCGAGGCCGAGGGCCCCGGTCGCGCCTGGCTGCTTCCGCTCATTCGCACCAAGATCAACAACACCGAGCTCGGCCATTTCACCGTCGATCTCGTTGCGCTCTCGGAAAAGATCTTTAACAAGCGCCAGGAAGCCGAGACCGACGCACGCCCCGTCGAGGCCAAGATGTACGAGGCGCTCACCGAGCAGATCTGGGCGCTCTTCCCTGCCTACTGCGCCATGCCCCGCGATCTTCTCACCGCTTTTACAAGACAATTCGCCGAGCTGCTCACCAACGTACTCTACACCCAGCCCAACCTGCGTCCCTCGATCTGCCGAGGTCTGCAAGCCTTGGTGTACCGCAACGAAGCGCTCGTCTCGTCCGGAGCTCCCTCGGACTCGCTCAAGCACGCTTTCGGGCTCGACCAGGCCGACGGCAAGGCCAACATCGCGCACCTCTCGGCCATCGCCCCCAACCTGCTCGCCGTTCTTTTCAACGTGTTCTCGCAGTCGCCAGGCGAAGGTCGCGGTTTTGTTTACGATACGATTGCCTCCTACCTGCGCGTCATGTCGCCTGAGGACGTGCAGAACACGTACAACAAAGTCAAGACCACGCTCGAGCAGGCGCTGCCCACGCTCTCCACCAAGCAGAAGCGCAACCAGAAGGAGAACCCCAACACACCGCCGCCCGTCCCGTACACGATGCTCGACCTGCTCTCGGCGCTCATCCCGCACCTGGACAAGAGCGCCCACGGCTCGGCTGCCGACCTGTTCGCGCTCATCTGCCAGGACAACGTGCTGCGCTCGCACGACTCGACTGTGCAGAAAAAGAGCTACCGTATCCTCAGCCGTTTGCTCGAAGGCGATGCGGGCAAGCAGATCCTGCTGGTCACCGACGCAAGCAAGGGCGCCAACCGTGTCGGCGAGTTGCTCGACAAGCTGTGCGAGTCGACGGCGAGTGTTGCGCTCGGTGCCAAGCGCGACCGCGTGCTGCTCCTCGCCACGCTCGTGCCCTCGATCCCCTCGGACGAGCTGCACCACCTGCCCAGCATCATCCCCGAAGCGGTGCTCGCCACCAAGGAGGTCAACGCGCTGACGCGCCAGAACGCCTACGAGCTGCTCGTCCAAATGGGCTACAAGATGGAGCAGGGCGGTGTCATCAACCGATCGCTCGTCGAAGGCTCTGGAGCGGCTGCCGGTGCCGACGCCGCTGAAGAGCAAGACAGCGAGATGGCCGAAGGCGGCGTCGTGTCGGCGTCGATCAGCGAGTACCTCACCATGGTCGCGGCCGGTCTGGCGGGTACCACGCCGCACATGATCAGCGCCACCATCACTGCGCTCTCGCGACTCGTGTACGAGTTCAAGGAGACGCTCGAGCAGAGTGTGCTGGACGAGCTGCTCAGCACCATCGAGGTGTACCTGCAGTCGGCGAACCGCGAGATTGTCAAGTCCGCCATCGGCTTTGTCAAGGTCGCCATCGTTGATTTCAACACGGCGCTGATCGACTCGCACCTGCCCAAGCTCATCCCGGCGCTGCTCGGCTGGTCGACGGAGCATAAGCAGCACTTCAAGGTCAAGGTGCGCCACATTTTCGAGCGTCTGCTGCGTCGTTTCGGGTTCGAGCGCATCTACCAGCTCACGGACGAGGACAACCGCAAGCTGATCAACAACATCCGCAAGCGCAAGGAGCGTGCCAAGCGCAAGAAGGCCAACGCGGCTGCGGAGCGCGAGGCCGGTGCGTTGGACGACGACGACGACGAGCCGGGACTGGCGCCGCGCATCCTGCGCACCAAGGGCGGCAACGATGCGTTCGAGGAGGTGGTGTACGGCTCCGAGTCGGACATTTCCGATTCGGACGACGACGGTGAGGGCGATGATGCCGCCGACACCGAACCACGCAAGGGCGGCACCGCAGCGGCGCTCGCTCGCAACCGCAACCGCAAGAACGGCGGCGGCGAGGGCGACGACAAGCGCGCCCACCGACGCCGCGCCAAGCAGCAGGACGAGGCGTACATCGAGATGGACGACGACGACGACGTGCCCATGGACCTGCTGGATCGCAGCGCCACGGCACGCATCTCGCTGTCGAACCCCAAGAACGCCGCCAACGCGCGCAACAAGAAGCGCCAGTCCGGGCAGGAGGCGAGCAAGTTTGCGCTCGACGAAGCCACGGGCCGCATGCTCATCGACGACGACGACGCGCCCGCGGGCAAGAAGCGCGTCTCGTTTGCTGCCGACGGAACCGACGCTGTGCCCGTCGACGTCGAAGGTGCCGGTACGGCGTACATCAACCAGGCGCGCGGCGTCGACGGCATGGCGCAGGTGCGTGGCGGCGCGGTCAAGTTCAACAAGAACAACAAGCGGACGCGCGAGGCCGAGCGCGAGATGGAGCTCGAACAGATGGCGGTCGAGGAAGCGCAGGACCACGCACGACAGGTGCAGTCTGGCAAGCCGGCGCCCGTGGACCGAAAGAAGCGCGCCAAGGAGACGATCGGCAAGGAGTTCCGTGCCAAGCGCGGCGGCGGCGATGTGATCCGCAACGGCAAGAGCCCGTACGCGTACGTGCCGCTGAGCCAGGTGGCGGGCAAGAAGGCGGGCAAGAACAGCGACAATGTGTCGTACACGGGCAAGGGCGACAAGAGCCGCAAGCGTCGTTGAGCGGCCGAGGCGGTGTAGTCAATGTACATAGCATGCAAGGTTTTTTCTGTTCCTTTTCGACAAGTGAGAGGATGAGGCTATGAGCGTGGTTGTGGTTGATGCGGTGGTCTCGCCACAGCCGTCTTGGCGACGCGCATTCGACTTCTCTGCAGCATGGCCTGAATCGGATCCAGTTTCGCTTGCGCATTCGGAGCATCGACCTGCTTCGCCGGCGGTGCCGCTTGCGGCTGTGCTTTGCCCTGCAGCTGTTCAAGTTGCTCATGATGAACCCAGAAGCTCTTGCCATAGTTGATGAGCAACTCTTGACCCTTGCGGATGGGTCGCGTTGCAAACAAGCCCATCTGAAAGCGTGCTTCACCAGCATCGCCCTGGAGGAAAGATCGGAACTCGACATTGGGCTTGGCCGCGATGCCGCGATAGTCGTTGACGAAGCGGGACTCGTTGCCCCAGAACCGGCTGTCGAGGTAGAGCGCGGTTGGGTCGTCGCTGTCGGCATCGAGGGCTAGACTCGCGACTCCATCAGCTAGCGCGCCGGGGCGGTCGGATTGTGCTGAGTTTGCGGGAAGCAGCCTCGGGTCGTGGCATAGGCTCAGGTCGTAGGTCGAGTAGAAGTCCGCATCTGCCTTGGTGTGCAGCACTCCGAGGTACGGCCGGATAAACGTGCTCGCTGCCATGTCCTCGGCTGCGAACAGGCCAAACGAGCCAGCAGCCGGGTGGCAGCTCAGATCGCGGCTCGTCGAGTGGAACGACTCGGGACACCACGGAGTTGTCTTATCGATGCGATGAATGACCAGCGGTACTTGTTGCTGGATCGAAGTGGTATAGAGTGTTTCGGGTCGTCCATCGTTGTGCGTGGCTCGAGGCAGATTGTTGGGCGAACTCGGACCAGCCGCCGCTTCGTCGCCTGGTGGGCAAGCGACGGCTGACGAAGGTGCGAGCACGTATCTCTCGGCAGCCGATTCGGATACTGACGATGCTACCAGGTTGTGCGTGATGTAGACGACATCCTTCGGCCAGTCCGGTGGTGTTTCGAGACGATGCTCAGCGAGTTTCGGCGCCTGCGACGATGCATGTTGCGTCCACCATTCGCAAGCTCGAGTGTTGAGCGCTGATTGCGTCGACGGCACCGGCGTGTGTTTGCGAGCGAGCCCCTGAAGCGTCAGCGCGTTGACCTGCCGAGTGCCGTTCGGCTGTGCCGCAAGGCCCTCCTTTGGCATGGTTGGTCGATATCGAAGGTGACGGTTGAGAAGAAACGCCTCTTCCAAAAAAGTCGGAGCTGGACCCTGAACGGCGGAAAATTTCGACGCTGTGAGACCGTCACTCGAAACATGCCCGCAAATTCGGAAGACCGTGAGAACCGGTCATCGGGCCAACACCCGAAAAAGTCACACGGCAGCAGCGGCACACAAAGCTTTTTTTTTTCTCGTGTGATTTTGGAAGAAAAATCGGTGGTACCGCTCGAGTCACGGGCCAAACCGATTTTTTTTTATTTTAAAAAAAAAAAAGTGTTCACATGACAGGCCAACTGCTGCTGCTGCTGCTGCGTCACAACGTAGCCCAGCGCGGCGCAGCGGTCTGGACCGGCTCTCTCTCTTTCTCAAGCAAAAGCAGAGCAGCGCGCTCGATCCTTTCGAAGCTCCTTCCAATTCTTCTTTCTTCCCCCCATCATAGCATACACGTGCGCTTTCCTCTGTCGTCACCGCAACGATCGCGCACTCTCATCAATACCCCTGCAAGACCCCTCTACCGTCTTTCTCACCATGGCGCCCATGATCCCAGGCGACAAGTACAAACCGTACAAGCCCATCGACCTGCCCAACCGAACCTGGCCCACAAAGATCCAGCAAAAGTCGCCCATCTGGACCTCGGTCGATCTCAGAGATGGCAACCAGGCGCTCATCAACCCCATGTCCGGCGAGCAGAAGCTCAAGTTTTACCAGAAGCTCGTCCAGGTCGGCTTCAAGGAGATCGAGGTCGCCTTCCCCTCCGCCTCGGACACCGATTTCGGCTTTGTGCGCCACATCATCGAGAACAACATGATCCCCGACGACGTCTACATCCAGGTCCTCACCCCGGCTCGTGAAGAGCTCATCCGACGCACGTTCGAGTCGATCAAGGGCGCCAAGAACGTCATCCTCCACATGTACAACGCCTCGTCGCCGCTCTTCCGCAACGTCGTGTTTGGCAACTCGCAACAGCAGACCATCGACCTCGCCGTGCGCCACACCAAGATCGTCCGCGAGCTCGTCGACTTGTACTCGAAACCCGAAAACGGCGGCACCAACTTCAAGTACGAGTACTCGCCCGAGACGTTCACGCAGACCGAGATGGACTTTGCCGTTGAGATTTGCGAGGCGGTGCGCACCGCCTGGGGCAAGGCGAGCCACGACCACCCCATCATCTTCAACCTGCCTGCCACCGTCGAGGTGGGCCCGCCCAACCACTACGCCGACCAGATCGAGTACTTTTGCAACAACATCGCCGACCGCAAGTCGGTCATCGTCTCGCTCCACCCGCACAACGACCGCGGCTGTGCCGTCGCTGCCACCGAGCTCGGCATGCTCGCCGGCGGTGACCGTGTCGAGGGCTGTCTTTTCGGCAATGGCGAGCGCACGGGCAACGTCGACATTGTCACGCTGGCGCTCAACCTGTTTTCGCAGGGCATCCAGCCGGGCGAGCTCGACCTTTCGGACATCCAGTCGGTCGTCGACGTCGTCAGCGGCTGCAACGACATCCCCGTCCACCCGCGCCACCCCTACGCCGGCGACCTCGTCTTTACCGCCTTCTCCGGCAGCCACCAGGACGCGATCAAGAAGGGCTTCGCCGCGCAGAACAAGCGCATCGCCGAGGGCGACAACACGTGGGAGATCCCCTACCTGCCTATCGACCCGCTCGACCTGGGCTGCACGTACGAGGCGGTGATCCGCGTCAACTCGCAATCGGGCAAGGGCGGCGTCGCGTACCTGGTTGCGCAGAGCCTCGGCCTCGACCTGCCGCGCAGGATGCAGGTGGCCTTCTACCAGGTCATCCAGGACGTCGCCGACCGCACGGGCAAGGAGATGATCACCGACGACATTACGCGCATCTTTACGCAGACGTACCACCTCGCCTCGCTCCAGGCGGGCCGCAACGAGGGCCGCTTCGCCCTGCGCGGCTACTCGCTCTCGGACGACCTCGCCAGCAGCATCACGTCCGAGGACGAGCACGCTTCGGGCCTCCAGACGCCGCGTCCGCGTCGCTTTACTGGAAAGGTGGTGTTCGACGGCAAGACGCACGAGCTCACGGGCACGGGCAACGGCGCGCTCTCGGCGCTGCTCGATGCGGTCGAGTCGACGTTCAACATCAAGGCCGAGATCCGCGAGTACAGCGAGCACGCCATCACCAAGGCGTCGAGTCTGCAGACGAATGCGCAGGGTGGGCGTGCCAACGGATCCAAGGCGCAGGCGGCTTCGTACGTCGAGCTCATCGACCCCGTGCAGAAGGAGCTGCTCGGCGAGAAGAAGGCGCCTGGCTTCTGGGGTGTCGGCATCGACGTCGACATTACCACTGCTTCGCTCAAGGCGGTGCTGTCGGCGCTGAGCAATATTTCGCAGCCCGAGGCGGTGATTGCCGGTGCGGTCGATGCGGCGGCTGTCTCGAATGGCAAGCACTGAAGGCCTTCATGCGCACATGCTCACACATCGAAACGTTCAAAAAGAAAAGTGCACACAGACACATGACCATGCATTCCCACACTCTTGTCCAATGCCAAACCCCGAGCCTCTAGCAGACGACGCAATCCTCGGCGAGCTTGAACCCGAAAATCTCGTGATCCACCTGCTTCTCAATGAGCCTGAAGTCGGACCTGCTCTTCAAAAACTCGTACAGCTCCTCCTGGCCGAACACGAAGCCGTCCTCGCGCTGGGCCTGCCGACTCGACCCCGCTGCGTCCTTGGTCTTGAGCAGCGCGATCAGCTCCTTGCCATCGACGATATAATAATTCGCGAGCGTTTTGAGGCTGTTGTAGAGCGGGAGGATGGTGGGGTCTTTGATGCGGAGGGCGGAGATGAAGGCGGTGTAGTGGTTGAGGTCTGCGATGAGCTGGAAGCCGCCGGTCTGGTTGATGGTGAGCGACTTGAGGTGTTTGGCGAGCATGTGGAAGAGGCGGAGCGCGACTTCAGTGTGGAAGAGGTCGAGGATCTCACGGTCGGTGGCGCCGACGAGCAGTGCGCAGTGGAAGTGGAGCAGCGAGATGGTCGACAGCGTTGCGCGCGTCGACGTGTCGAGCGACGCGATGTCCGAGCGCGCATAGTCGTGCGGATCGCGCTGCGAGAACAGGATCCACTCGGCACGCTTCATCAGCAGATCCACCGACACACTCAACCCGCCCGCAACGAACTCGTCCAGACTGCCCTCGAACGCCTTCTTGGCCCGCACCACCGGGTTGAGGAAATCGTCGCCGTCCAGCTTCACCACGGGCACGAGCGTCTGCGCAAAGTACACCGCACACAGCTGCGAGATCGTATCCGCAATGTGCGTCAGCTCGAAAAACTGCACCAGAGGCAGCACCTCCTGCTGCTGCTCCCCGCCCGACTCGCTGTCCGAGAGCGGGTTCCACTGCTGGATCTCGGACGTCGCCTTGGCGAACCCGGGCGCGATGTGCTGTTCTCCCAGCACCTGGAAGAGCGAGAGACACACTTCCTCCATCTCCTCCTTGACTCTTCGGCCGTTTGCCGACGTGGCTGGGTACACCATGAACGCCTCCATGCGCTTGAGCGATTCGCGGTTGACCTGGATGAGCGACAGGGCCGTGTCGAGCGAAAGAAGCAGTTGGAGCCGCGCGAACCTGCTGCGGTCCGGATCGGCTGCGGTTGGTGTTGCGACGGATGGGGGCTTTGGTGTGGCTGCTGCTGGGCGTGTCGAGCTCGTGCCTTTGGATGTTGTGCTGGACCCGTTCCACTCCTTAGATTCGATCCCCGTGTCGTTCGAGGCCGCCGCCCAGTCGTTGCCATTGACATTGCTGCCGCTCTTCTCGTCCCACTCGTTCTGGATGCTGGCATCGGCAAAGCCGCCGAAATCGTTGCCCTTCTCGCCACCACTCGGCCCTTCATCATCGCTCTCGTCGTCCCCGATAACGTGCCCGTCCGGCCCACCCAGCACCTCTTTGCTAAAGTCGACATACCCATTATTCGCGGCCACATGCGGCTCGGCAGGCGTACTGGCGCGTTGCGGCGTGCCCCCGCTAGACGCACTCGCGTTGCGCGCGCCCGCCGCCGACTGCTGCCACTTGAGCGGGTTGAGCTGGCTGAGACCCGTCCCAGCCGTCCGGATCACCGCGCCGCCCACCACGCCCGCCGCACGCGGCACAACAGTGACCGGCATGAGCAGCACATCCTTGAACCCACTCAGCACGTTCTTCTTGACCTGCGCCGGATTGCTGCTGGCCAAGAACGCCGTGTCCATCGTCGTGGCCGCTTTGCCACGGCTGCTGCTGGCACTCGCCTTGCCCGCTGCGCCCGACGCGCCGTCGCTCTCGCTGCACATGTCCATCATGACGCCGCGCACCCAGTCGCGCTCCTCCTGGAGGTACTCGTCGAGATGCGCCTCGAACATGGACAGCACGATGCCCCGACACCGCACTGCAGTAACACAGTCCACATGGCGCGGCTGGATCTTTTCGAGCGTCTCGGCGATCTTGAGTGCTTGTGAGAATGTGGCGGCTGCCGCCTGCAGGTAGATGTGCAGATCGACGGAGCGCGCCTTGGCGAGGACGGCGTTGATGTACTCGCCCACCACCTCGTTGGTGACGCGGCTGGCAAAGGCGAGCAGCACCTGCTGCTCGGGAGGGAAGACGCGCGCGACGAGTGAGCCGTTCGTGTCGAGGCTCGCGAGTGTGTCAGCCATGAACGCGTCCATGGCGGTAAAGTCGAGCGCTGGTCGGGACCGGGTGGACGTCGAGGTGAAGTTGGCTTCGGGTCGGTGTGTGGTGCTCTTGAAGAGCGCATCCTGTTTTTCGAGGAAGCTGAGAGCGGCGGCGGAGCCTGGGTGGTCGAGGAGCGCCATGTAGTTGGTCGTTTCTCCGTCTGCTGGTATCGAGCCGCCAAAGGCAAAGTTGGATTGCGACAAAGGCTCTGCAGTCGAGGCAGCGAGGTTCCATATCAACGCAGCATGCTCGTGCATGTCGGCCTCGGCGCGCTCGACGGCCTTGCTGACGTCCATCCCCCGCTGGCCCGCGCGCAGCGCATCGGCTCGTCGTGCATCCGCACCCTCAAACGCAGACAGGAGCACGCCCTCGAGGTAGTCGGCTGCTTCGCGGATCGACATGCGCAGCCTCCACTGGTCCTGGTCATAGGCGTCCGTCGCGTCGCCTTGGACTGCGGAGCCGGCCTTGGCGAAGGAGCCGAGAACGAGCGGCCCCGTAAAGCGCGCCACATTGCAGACCATGTATGCTTGGGACGACAACGACGCTAAGCTCGGGTCGGTGAATATGAGCGATGTCGTCGGTGATGTCTCGAAAAGGAGACTCTGCACGAACGGTTTGAGCGAAACGGCGATGCGCTTGAAGGTCTGGTAGGCTGAATCCGCGTCGGTGCTGGGCATGGGCAGCTTGGATTCGGCGCGATACGAGAAGACGGGTGCCGAAGAGAAGCTCTGACCGGACTGACTCGGTTTTGAGGATGAAACAAAGCCTCCAAAGCTCTCGTCATCCGGGCTGGTGATGGTGGCTGCTTCAAAGTCGCCAAAGTCATCGTCGTTGCTGCTGAACGGGTCGTGGCTGCTGCCTGTCGTCTTTGTAGCAGAAGCTTTGCCTGCATTGGAGCTGGTGCTATTCTTGCGACTTGGTGTCGTATCATCTTTGGCTGCGTTCGGACGTGCAGAAGGAACGGTCGACAGGTCTGGATTGTAACGGAGATGACGTCCGGGCACTTGCTTGTACTGAAGAAAAGCCAGCTTTTGCGCCCACAGTCGCTCATCTGCCACGAATCTTGCTAGAGACCGAGCGGCAAGCGCACAGTTGGGCAAGTCGGCGACGGCGACGTGGCTGAGGATGCGTTGGACCAGCGTCGAGGGCAGAGTGCCGATCGAGAACGGATCGAGCGAGACGTCGTTGACGTGGCTGGACGTCGAGGCTGACGCTGACGCGGTAGCATCTGCAGACGTGCTGATCCTTCCTGAGCCCTTTGTGGTCGGCACGAGTGGGGCCCAGGTGGACTCCATGGCGGCGGCGGTGGCGGCGGCGGTGGCGGCGTTGTTGAGGGTGAAGGAGGGTGAGCAACAGCGAGACGGGTGGTGGAAGCTTGGCTTTCTTCCTCCACTTGGCAAAAAGGCGTTTTCCAACTCAACAACACGCGCACAGACGGCGCTTCTCGACGAAAAGAATGCTGTTGGATTTGACTTTTTTGCTATGCTGCATGCTATGATGGCTCATGACCCGACAAGGATCCTCCTTCTTCACTCAGCCCGTCGCTCAATCCGCCGCTCGCACCTTCGCTGAGTGTGTCGCTGAGGTCGTCTATCGGCTGACTCGCACGTAAAGGCGTCGCGGCAGCAGCAGCGGCATCGCTGGTCGCATCGGCTCGCGCCGAAGCTCGGGTGGTCCGAATGGCTCTTGGCTTGTTGCTGCGAGTCGTGCGTGGCCGCGATTCGGCAGAGTGGCGTGGGTTTGAAGGTGTCGACTTGTGAGACGAGTCAGCAGCGACCGACTTGCCCAGCGCAAAGTCGAACCACCGCTTCCACGACTGTGCTCGTTTCGCTGCGATCTTTTCGGCCCGACGCCGTTCGAAAGCGGCTCGATACCGTTCGTAGCCCTCGCGAAAGTCGGGACTGACCTTGCTGCTAAAGATCAACTCGCCCCTGCTGTTTTGCGCTGGCGGTATTGACGAGGATGCCGACAGTGTCGCCGTCCGAGTGGTGCGTGTGTTGAGGTACATGTTGAAGTTGCGCAAGCTGCGATTCGCCTGCGGAACAAACTTGTTGGCCGATCGGATGCGTTCGGCATGCATGCCACTGGCAAAGAACAGGAACAGCGTCGTGAGGCAGATCATCAGCACCGCTGCCAGGCTGTACTGCAGAAACACCGACGATCGTGGCGAGACGACCACCAGATGCGACAGGCACAGGATGAAGCTGACAAAGCCGAACAGCAGCATCTCGTACTTGCGCTTGCGCGCCTGCAGGCGAGCCGCGTTCTGCTTGAGCCGCTCTTCAAAGATGAGGAGGTCGCGGAACGTGGCTGCATCGGCTGCCGGGTGGAATGGCTCTTCTGCATCCTTGTCCGCATCGCGATGCTGCGTGCGCCCGCGAGCGGATGCCTTGGGCGGCATGGTGTTGGATGCGCGTCGTCAACGTTGATCGTCGACACGCCTCGGACGTCTGTGGGGAAACGTCGAGTCGAAGCTTCAAATCCGTCATGACGCACTCTAACAGCGTCGAGAATTCGGCGCCTTTTTTCCCGGGGCGCACTTGAACACACGGTCTAACATTGTCAAAAAACCGCCGTTGCTGCTTTTTCGAGCCTCGATTTTCGGCCCGATTTTTGACAAGAACACGAAGAGAAGCTTCGCAAAAATGGCGTGACACACCTACGACTCGCAAAGTGGTTCGACTGCCTTTTCAAGCGACAACCGTCTACCACGAGGTTGAGCTCAACTTATCACCAAAACGATGCCTCGCATGCCTCGAACAGCGGGGGCAAGCGCGCTTACTCGGTAAGTCAGCCTCTCGCGATCGACCCTGTGAGACATGCTCCGCCGCCTTCTGCTCCGCACCTCACATTGTAGCCGACGTGACGAGCCGAGCCGTATCTATCGCGCTGCGGGGGCTTGCAGAGAGATGCTAATGCGGGACACCATCGTCGTATGCGCCACGCCCCGTAGCCACCGCAGCGCCGTGGGAACAAAGGGAAAAAGCGAACTTGACCGGCTCGGCTACTGTCAGAGCAGCATCATCTCGAAGCGAGAGCATCTGAGTTTCATATTTGGCTTGGCTTTCGGTCCTCAAGGGAAGAAAGCGGTCCGCTGTGTTGGATGTCGGCTCACCTCTCGACGCTGAACCCGCCCTCGGGATAGAGCGGCATGCAAGCCCAACCCGTGGCGTGGGGATGCCCGCAGACCACCGCCCCGAATCGAGATTCGGGAATCGAGCTTGCCCACTGTATGCAGCTGCCAGCAGCCTACGATGGCTACGACTGCGCCCATCGTCAGGCGATATCCCACTGTATCAATGCCAACCGGTGGCTTTTGTCGCCTTGACGCGGAGCTGAAAGCAGCGCGAAAAAAAACAAAAAAAAAAAGCAGGCTGAGCTTGAAAGCGGGCGGGCGGGCTAACGTAGTTACAGCTTGCTGCAGACCGGCAAGCAAGCACGTTCTAGATCGACCCAAGAGCCTCAATCTGAGACACAATCGACGCTGCTGCTGCTGGCTGCACGCGGATCACTTGCTGTATCTTGCAGCTGGCACGCCGATCGGCTCAGACTCCACGTTGTCCAGAGCAGAGCGACACGTTGGACGGCTCGTAACCAGCACTGATCTACTCTACGTCGACTTGGGTTGCTCGGCTTGCATGCGAACCAATTTATGTGCGCCGGACTGATCCAACTTTGAGGACAATCGAATTGGCCGGTCGACTGGCTGTGGATAAAAGAGCGAGCTACGTCGGAGCTACGTCGGCTGCGATGCGATAGGAACGACTCATGCGGGCGGTTGCAACGCGAAGGGCTGCAGTGGGAACGGATGGGAACAATGCATTTCGGGCGCGCGCCAAGCTTGGGTCTCGGACTGGCACAGCCAACAAGCCTCTGCCGCCTTCGAGCCAAGGATCGACAAATTCAGAAACTCTTGTTTGCTCAAACAGGCAGGTCTACCGACGAAAACCCTGGTCGCTGGGCCAGTATTTCACACATGCTGGTGGACGGCCCTTGCAGGTCTCCAAGCTTCCACCGAAGCAACTGTTGAAGCTCGCTTCGACAGGGTTTTGCTGGTGCCGAACGCGCTAATGCACCTTGGCACAGCTCGTCGCAGCTGAGCTTTCTTCCTTTTTCTCTTCTGCTTCTTCTTCTTCGGCATGCCTGGCGTGTCACGCGCGCGAATCGAGTGTTGGTCTCAGTTGATAGACTCGCCTAGAGCGACATTGTGCCTCCCTGCCATTGTTTCGGGACGTGCTGCTCAGCACATTGTCTACGCTTGAATAGCATGTCTCGGCTGCCGGCGGTGTCAGGATGACCCTGCTCAACTGGTACCATTCCACGAATGAGACTACTGTATTGTGTCACTACGGCCCTTAGTCGTTGCGCATTTGATGGCAAGGACAACAACACCAAGTTTTGCCATCGTCGGGACCCTTTGTCGCCGAGTCGATCCGATGTCGATCTCTCGAATGATCACCGCTGTCCTCGTTACCCGCTGTGCTCAAAGTGCGGGAACGCAACGGAAAAAAAGAGGCGCGTTCTCAAGCACGCCGAGGCATTGTAAATACAAGGCGCCAAAATCTCAGAGAAGGGGAAAATCAATCGGCTGCAGCAGCCTGCAGCAAGCCTGCAGCAACCCGCTTTCCCTCTGTCATCCCGTCGCTGTGCCGTGCCTTTTTACCCGGCTGACCGTCTTT
>LT795065.1:83185-132346 GCA_900162835.1 Sporisorium reilianum f. sp. reilianum | reverse complement strand
TTGCTATGGTCAAAGGGCCAAGCATCTGATTAAAATGTTGAAGAGTCGACCATGGTGAGACAATATTGAGTGGTGAGTGTAGTGCAGAGGTTGGAAGCTTCGAATACAACCATCAAGTATCAACACTCAGTGCTGAGTGCTGCTAGTTGCTTGGTGATCTTGTGTTAGGTCAGATATGTTAGTGATTCGATGGATTTCTGTCTCATCTGCATGCGTTCTCAGATCCTTATATACATGAGAGTGAGTTGGCTGTCCTCCTGTACGAGAGTGTGTTGACTACAGTGTAGGCTCCCAAGCTCCTTTGCTGGGCATCTGTTGTGCTTCAGCGGGATGCCACACTCACCACTGAGTGTCTGTGGTCTGCCGACACTATTGCATACTCAGCACTGAGTGTCATCTCCCTTTGGGGGTGTTTGCAAGAACTCTCATGAGTTGCCATGACCTCTGATTGGCTTGGCTCTCCCAGGTCCGAGGTTTATCTCTGGATTTGACCGGTCAGGATGACTTGACTTGGTCTAGTCCAGGTGTGAAAGTTTCTGTGGGAGGTTTGCCATTGGTCCATCAGTGAGTTGGTATCTTTGCCAATGTTTGCAACTGTTCAAGGGTGCTCAACACTCAGTGCTGAGTGTCAAGAGTTGTGGCTGGGCCAATGAGATCATGGGTTTGCGTTATTTGAAGCGGGAAAAGGGTTGGTGTTAAGGCTGTAGGGTCTGAGAACCGTTGGTCGGCTACGGCCGGCTGGTTGGTCGGGAGTGGAGAGGTCGGTTGGATCAATTGTTGCACAATGGGTGCAGTCACGAGGGTCATGGTGTGCAACTGAGTGCTATTCAGCAAACTAAGTAATACATGCAATGAGGGACTAACAAAGGAAGTAAGCTGGGGTTGCGACCAAGGTTGTGGAACTAGCAACCACCTCTCGGGTGTTCACCTCTCTCTTCCACTGAGTCGGTCTCGGCCGGTAAGCGTCTCTCGCGGTCGGGTGCCCCTCTGCACTGACAGTTGGAAACTTTCTTGGGGATCTGAGAGCTGCGTCTTGAGATTTTCCGATTGGTTCCAACACTCAGTGCTGAGTGTTGGGCTTTGTGGAAGGATGTACCCGAGTACGAGGTGAAAGTTTGGTTTTGCTTCGTGAATCCAACAGTCGCTGGCAGAGGACGAGTTGGCTCGAACGTTTGCTGGAGGGAGGATATGGATCAGCGCATCCACATCAACGTCTACAACCACACCGAGCAGACGTTGTACCACCACCTAACACGTTAGCTCCTTTTTGTATGGCTCGGCAATGTCACCGTTTCTTCGATCTTGCAGTGTTCACACCGAGTGCCTTCAGCCGCATCTTCTGAGCCCAGAACTGCATGAACAAATACAGGGCCGACGTGAACAACCAAAGGCCCTCTCCTCCCGCGCCATGCCCGCACCTCCAACAGCCTGAACAGCCCGATTTTCTTCTTCCTCCCTATCACTGCCACCCACTCGCCGTTGGTCCAACGCGAATCTTGACCTCGCTGCTCGCGTCCCTCTCGCCACGCCACCTGCCCCATGTCGACCGTTCTTCGTATCGCTTAGGGTGTAAGGTTAGGGCGCTCCCTCTGTCCGTGTGCTTCACTTTCTCTCGTCCACCGCGTGATTCTACAAATGACTCGTACAATGTCGGACTGCGATATAGAAGATGCGATTGCGTGTTTAGACTGTTATGAATGTTTGCTAAAGATGACCGCTGACACTGCCTCTGGGCGCGCGCGCTGGCCAGATCTACGACCTACTAGCTCGGACGAGCTCGATTCGCCGCCCCATGCGAAAGCTGCAACGGCATGGCTCGGATCTGCACGCCGCCGCTGTTGCTGAGGCCATGGTGAAGCGTGAGCCTCTTGGCCGTCGCCGTCGATGCTGCTGGCGATGCTGCTGCCGCTGCTTTCGATGTCGTGCCCCAGCCACCCTTGGGCGACACCCGGCCAACACGACTGCTGCCGGCCACCGGTCTGTCGCTCCTCAACACTGGTGACGCTCAGGTGCGCGTTATCGCCAAAGAATCCGGGTCCTCGTACGTGTACTGCCCCAGGTTGGCAGCAGCGATGACGGCGCTTTTGCGCGGCGCCGCGACCCGCTCCTGTCTCGCGGCTGCCACGGCAGACGGCCCTGGCTCAGCTGCTGCGGCTGCAGACAGAGACGGGCGAGAACTTGGCGACAGGAACGCGTCCCATCCTGGACACCTCGTCGCTGCGATCCGCGCCGCGCCAAACTCGGCCTTGTCCGCTTGGAAAAAATAAAGGCTGACAGATGGCGACGTATCGCGTGCCGTACTTGTCGAGCCATCGGATGTTTCTGCCTTCGCGTTCATGGCCGCCTCGTGCATTTCCGAAAAGGGAGGGGCCATAGCTGAGATCTCTCGCAGCAGCTCGTCCGGTGACAGCAAGCATTTCGTCTTCACTCCCCTTATCGAGCGTGCTTTGTGTCCGACTTCTATTACGCGAATGTCAGTCTGCCGCTCCGACGAGCTGCTGTTCAGAATTGTGTCGAAGCACCTAGTGCCACCTCGAGCTAAATTTCACAACGCTCGCTTTGAGTCAGACTTTCGTCCCCCCACGTAGAAGTCATCCCGTTCTGAATGCAGTAGAGTCGAGAAGGGTGATTGGATGATGCTCATGAGGCGGATGCTGGCCGATCGCGCGTCTCTTTCCTGCTGGCTGGCTATCGTCCAGTGAGTTGAAAGGGTTGATATTGCTTGTGGTGCGCGTGCGAGTCGGCATAGACGGCCTCTTTGCCGCATCCCGATATGGTGCTCCTCGCCATCCTTACTGCCGACTCGACCTTGAATAAGCCACTATCACGGAGTCAGGAGGCGTAGAGCGTGTGTGTTGCAGCGAAAGCTGGCTGAGACCGGGTCGAGCTCACTCTAGATCTGTTCACCGTTCTTGCTCAGATAGCGGTGCATCAGACCGCACCTCTCTTTCAGGCCAGCGGTGTGAAATGGGTCTGTTGCTGTCTTCCAGGATCTGCAATCCAGGTTCAGAGTGAAGCGACTTTCAACGCCGCCCAGCAGTTTCAGAGCCTGCATCAAGTCTGATGGTCTGCACACCGCTGTTGGCGGCGAAGAGGAAAGCTACCGTGCATCAGCAGGATCGGATCGCTAGTGAGCTCTAGACCGTGCTGCCACCGGTCGAGATTGCGCTGATCGTAGTCGGTCGCACGGAAGATGGCGTCGTTGGTGGCCCGATTGCTAGCACCGTCTTGCACACCGTTTTCAATGCGCTTCTGCAGCCATATTCACGAACGTCCTTCTTGTTCGTTGCCTAATCTGCGTCTGAGCTCGATCTGGCGCAGTGCACATAGCAGCTGCTTCCGGCGCGGTGCTTTGATATCAGCTCTTCTCTCAGCCGTACGCTCTGTACTGGGCATGCTCTCGTGTGGTGAATGTGCTTGCTCTCGAGTTGGATCCAGTCAGGGCCCGGAAGACCGGCAAGAGCAACGAGGCCTCACATTCTGCTCAGGGGCGCACTGCTTGTGTTCACGGCATGTCTGCAATGCACTCATCACTCCTTTCCGTGCTCGCGGTGCACTGGTATCGCATTCCTGACATTAAATGGTTGCACTACTGTATTCGGCGTTGAACGAATGTTCGAACTAATGGGTGGGCGGCGCGCACTATTTGACGTTGCACGATTTTGCCGGACGTTGGTGCAACCCCGATTTTCCCGAAATCAGATGCGACATGCAAGGGTCTAACATTATTTTCTGATATTCGAGAACATCAGCGTCACACACACCGTCGCATCGTCCACCTTGCTCACCACGTGAACACTGCCGCCGTTCAAAAAAATCTCACTCTCTCACTCAGCACACACCGACATTGCAAGATAGGGAAGAGAACTGACATTCAGAAGTTCAAATACAAGAAACGTTTGAACAAAGGGGGGAAGGCGGGGCGGGAGGGAGGAAACAAACGGAGGAACGGCAAACCACCATCTCGATCGCTCGTTCAAAGATCCTCCAGCTCGTCGGCAGAGTCGTAAGTACCCGCCTTCTTCGCCTTCATACGCTCCTTCTTCTTCTTGCGGGCCTCCGAAGCGGTCTCCTTCTTCGCCTTCTTAGTAGCAGCGATCTTATTTCCTAAGGCGTCATAGCGATCCTCTTCGTCGTCCTTCGCTTCAAGCTTGGTACCCTTGCTGTTGGACTCGGTCCAGTCATGGCCGGAGGCTTGAAGAACACCATCGGCCATCGCCCAGATCTCCTTACAGGTGCCCTCGGAGAATTCTCGCGAGTGGGTGATGATGCCGACGCCTCCCTGGAACGATTCGATGGCCTTGATGAGGGCAGCGAGCGATTCGCGGTCCAAGAAGTTGGTGGGCTCGTCCAGGATGATGATGTGGGGGCGGCGCCACGTGGCGGCGGCGAGAACGACCTTGACCTTCTGTCCACCCGAGAGACCACGCATGGTGTTGTGCGAGGTGAACTCGCGCTCCAGACCAAAGTCCTCGAAGTGCTGCTCGATCTCCTTGCGGACCAGGGGGCGGTTCATGCCGAGACGCTGAGCCTCCTTGGAGTCGAAGGCGAGCACCTTCTTCTCCATGCGCTTGATCAGCTCGTCACGCGGGATCCAGACATTGTCGGCCGACGACATGTTCTTGAACGAGACCTCGTACTGGAACGAGTTCTTGAGCTTCTTACGGGCAACGATCTCGTCGATGAGACGCTTGACACCCTCGACGATGTAGACCTCGCCCTGCTTCATGGCGGCCTCCTCCTCGGGGGTGAGGGTCTTGTTGGCCTTCATGTGCTCCTCGAGATCCTCACCGGTCTGGTAACGCCAGAGCATGTAGTCGAGCGGGGTCTTGTCGAGGTGCTGGTCGATGTGGTGGAAGGCGTGCTGGGCGACGTATCCGATGACCAAGTTGGGGTGCTTCCACATCTCACCGGAGCCAGGCTCAGTGTCACCGACGATGAGCTTGACCAGGGTCGACTTACCCGAACCGTTGGGGCCGAGAATGGCGACACGCGAGGCGAGCGAGAGCTGGATGCTGACACCCTTGAGCTGGGGAGCGGGCGTGCCGGGGTACTGGAAGATGACGTCCTTCATCTTGATGAGCGACTTCTCCTTGGTCTTGACACCGTCCAGCAGGGGAGGGTCGGGCAGCTTGAACGAGTAGTCCTCGCCCGTGTTGAGCTCGGCGTAGGCACGCGCCTCGGGGACGCGCTTGACGAAGGCGTCGAGGTTACCCGGGTATCGCTTGATCTTGAAGCGGTTGAGGTGGAGGATGTCGGTGCAGACGTTGTTCAGGAACTGCGAGTCGTGCGACACGATGATGGCGGTGGCGGACTTGAGGTTGACGAGGTAGTCGGTGATCCACTTGACGTTGACGACGTCCAAGTGGTTCGTGGGCTCGTCGAGCAACAGAATGTCGGCCTTGAACAGGATGGCACGGGCAAGGGCGACCTTCATCTTCCAACCACCAGAGAGACCGGCGATGGGCGAGTTCTGACGGGCGTCGTCGAAGCCGACCTCGTGGAGGGTGGCGATAGCCTCCTCGCGGGTCATCTTGGGCAGGTGCTCGTCGGCAAGGATGAAATCGAGGACGGTGATCATGCCCTCAGAGCCGTCCAAGTCGTGCTCGACGTACCAGGTGCGGACCTCGTCTGGCGAAGGGAAACCCTCGACCTGGCCGTTGGTGATGGCGCGCATGAGGGTCGACTTTCCGGAACCGTTACGACCGCAGAGACCGTACTTGTGGCCACGCTTGAGACGGAGGGTGGCGGTGTTGAGCAGGATCTTGGCACCGTAGGCGAGCGAGAACTGGCAGTTGCAGAGGTCCTCGCCCTCCTCCTCGTCCTCGAAGATCTCGACCGAGTCACCGGTGGTCTTGGCGAGGGCAGTGAGCAGGCTCTTGGCGACGGCCTTGGCCTGCTCGGGCTTGGAGCCCTTGATGAGGGTGACGTAAGGGATGAGGGTGGACTCCCACTCGGTAAGCTCAAAGTTGCGGGCGTTGGCCAGGTTGGCGACGAGCACGGCGAGGTAGGCCGAGAGGTTGGACTGAGCCTGGAGGCTCTGCTCGCCGAGGGCCTTGTTGACCTGCTCCTGGGTGGCCTTGACGTCGACGTCCTCGAGGGGCTTGACGTCGGAGCCGTCGCCGGTGACGTTGCCGACCTCGCGGAGCGTCTTGATGGCGCGCTGGACCACACCGCGGGCCTCGGGGTCGGCGAGGGTGGACTCGATCTTGATCAAGCCGGGGAGGAGCTTGCCGAGGAAAGGACGGACGGTGCGCTCGTTGTCGACGAGCTTGGTCATGTTGTCGATGATGACGGCGACCTTGCGCTTGGTGGCGGTGGGGCGCTCGTTGAGACCACGCGAGAGGAGGGGCACCATGAGGGCGAGGGTGGCGCTGTCGACCTCCTGGACAAAGGTGGTGGCGGAGAGGAGCTGGATGGTCTTGGGCACCTCCTCGACGGGGTGGATGAGCGAGTTGATGAGGGCGGGGATGAAGCGCTCGATATCCTTGTTGGAGATGAGGACGCAGAGCTTGGTGAGGGCAGCGCGCGAGGCCTTCTGGACGTCGGTCTTGGTGTCCCAGATGACCTCGGTCATGACGGGGATGATCTCGGGCATGAGGGCGGCCATGCGCTCGGGGCAGGCGGTGACCATCTCCTCGAGGATGGCAATGCAGCCGGTCTTGACCTGCCACTTGCCGGCGGTGCGGACCTGCTCGAGGACGACCTTGAGCACCTGGGAGGCGGCCCAGGGGGACATGGCCTTGACGAAGGCCTTGACGGACTCGAGGGAAGCCTTCTGGACGGCCTTCTCCTTGTCGCCCATGGCCTCGACGAGCGAGTTGAGCACCTTCTCAAAGATGAAGGGCTCGACCTCGTGGCCGACACCCTGCTCGCAGAGGTTGGCGACGAGAGTGCAGGCACCCTCGCGGGCGGCGGCGTTCTTCTTGTCGGTGAGACCCTTGAGGATGACGGCCTCGATGCCAAGGTTGGCAAGGGCGACGGGGCCCTCGATCTTGACAAGGTTGGTGAGCTCCTGAGCGGCGTCCTTGTCGCCAGAGAGGAGGGCGTCGGTCTCGGCGCTGGCCTCCTTCTTCTCAGCAGCGGCACCGCTCTTGGCGGCAGCGCCAGCAGCGCCCTTGACGGCCTTGGCGGGGACGGTGGCGGGGACGCCAACGGCGGATGGTGCGGGAGCCATTTTTGGTTTTGTGTTGTAAGAGACGGAGAGAGGTTAGGGTAGTGATGTGGCTAGCGAGGATCACTGATCGCACGTAGCAAACACAATCACCAAAGGAAGGGAGTCTGTCGTCGTGAGATCGACTTTTTTTTTTAAATTCTTCAAAGGAAGAAAGAAAGAGCGTGGATGGCGCTCTTGACGAAAAGGGTGATGAGACAGCGCTAGCAATAAGCTCTGTGTGATGAAAGGTGATCGCCTGGGGCGGGAGGGAAAGAAAAGGACGGTGGTGAAGGAGGAAGAGAGGTCAAGGTATCGCTCGCACAAGTCAAACAGCGCGCACAGTCGATTTGTGCTATCAGACGAAAATTTTTGCAGCTTGCGCGAGGCAGTCCTCTGTCGCTCTGTGCGCTTGATGGTACGCTCTGCCGCTCTGCGCAGCATCTATTTTTCAACAGAGTGGCAAGCAAGCAGAGCTGATCGCGCACACTGTGCTGTGCACGCTGTCTCCAATCACAGAGTGCGCTATCCAACACCAACCAGAAAAGCCTGGCAAGAAGAAAAAAAAAAAAGTTGGTTGGACAAGAGCGCAGAGAAAAAATTCCTGATCTTCTTGGCTTCTGATCAGCCGCCGTCTCAAACGACACTGATGCAGTGCTGTGTCGTTACGAAAATTCGAACTTTCAACGCCTCGCTCTGCGTGTTGGAATTTCTTCCAGATTTCCCAAATTTTCGAATACAACTTTTCGAGGAGGCCGACTAGAAAATTGCTGCAAGGTGGTCGATTGAATTCAACGACTCGAACACAGCTTGAAATGAGTTTGTTGTTGAGCGCTCGTCAAAAAGCGAGCCCGCTCCTCTCGCCCCCAAAATCACGCTCGCAGCAAACGTGGACGCTGCTCACAAAATCCAGCTCAGCTTTTGATTCGCACGAATCTTCAGTAGTGGCGCTCTTCGTGTCACCGTCCAGTATCGGGAAGAGGTGAAATCGGCTCCATGCGACTGCGAGCATCTCCCGATTTCAGTGCACACCGATTCGTTTCCCCGATTCCGACAGCTCAGCTCTACTCCACACGCGCGCAACTCAGCACGGCCGCTGAGAAACATCAACGCCGTGACAGGGTCTCGTCCGTCACCTCCTCGATCCTTGCATCTTTCGACGACGGTACCCAACCCAACCATCTCCGCCGATCCCGAGTAGCTGGCTCAGCACCTGCTACCAAGCCCCTACGGCCGGGGCAGATCAGCCACGATGAAGTTCTACATCGACGAGCTCCCCGTGCTCTTCCCTTACCCCAAGATCTATCCCGAGCAATATGCCTACATGACCGATCTCAAGCGCACCCTCGACGCCAACGGCCACTGCGTCCTCGAGATGCCCTCCGGAACCGGCAAGACTGTCTCACTGCTCAGCTTGATCGTATCCTACCAGCTCTTCCATCCCGCCAAGCGCAAACTCATCTACTGCTCGCGTACCGTGCCCGAGATCGAAAAGGCGCTCGCAGAGTTGAAACGTCTCATGGAGTACAGGGCCAGGTACAACGTCAAGGAGGGCGAAGAGTCCGAAGTACTCAAAAACGAAGCAGAGGGCAGCAACGGCCCAGGAGAGCACAATGTCGAGATGAAGGGCAAGGGCAAAGCAGGCGGCCAGATGGAGGACATCCTCGCGCTAGGTCTCAGTTCGCGTAAGAACCTCTGCATCCACCCCGACGTCAGCCGCGAACGCAAGGGCAAGGTCGTCGATGCGCGTTGTAGAGACATGACCAGCAGCTGGGCCTGCGAGAAGGGCCGTCAAGATCCCGGCACCGTCGAGCTCTGCGACTTCCACGAAGAACTCGGCAAGATGGAACCAGGCCAACTCATCCCGCAAGGCGTATGGACCCTCGAAGAAGTCAAGGAGTATGCGCGCGACAAGGGCATCTGTCCCTACTTTGCCATCCGACGCATGCTGCCCTTTGTCGACATCATCATCTACAGCTTCCACTACCTTCTCGACCCCAAGATCGCAGAGCAGGTCAGCAAGGAGATGAGCAAGGATGCCATCGTCGTCTTCGACGAGGCGCACAACATCGACAACGTCTGCATCGAGTCGCTCTCCATCGACCTCACGCGGCCCATGCTCGACAGCGCATACCGCAGCATCAACCAGCTCTCGGAGCGCGTCGACGAAATCAAAAAGACGGATGCATCCAAGCTGCAGGACGAGTACGCACGCCTCGTCGAGGGCTTGCAAGAGCAAGGCGAGCAGAGGGAAGCCGAGTCCTTCATGGCCAATCCTGTGCTTCCAGACGACCTCTTGCAAGAAGCGGTACCGGGCAACATTCGTCGTGCCGAACACTTTGTCGCCTTCTTGAAACGGTTCGTCGAGTACCTCAAAACACGCATGCGCGTCCTCCACGTCGTCGCAGAAACACCCGCCAGCTTCCTCCAGCATCTAAAAGACATCACCTACATCGAGCGCAAACCGCTGCGCTTTTGCGCTGAACGACTCCGCATGCTCGTCAGCACACTCGAGCTCACCCGCCTCGACGAGTTTTCCGCACTGCAAAAGGTGGCAGCATTTGCCACCCTCGTCGCCACCTACGACAAAGGCTTCCTGCTCATCCTCGAGCCATTCGAAACCGAGAACGCCACCGTGCCCAACCCCATCTTCCACTTCACGTGCCTCGACGCGAGTCTCGCCATCGCGCCCGTCTTTGAACGCTTCTCGAGCGTCATCATCACCAGCGGTACCATCAGCCCGCTCGACATGTATCCCAAGATGCTCAAGTTCGATGCCATCGTGCAAGAGTCGTACGCCATGACGCTCACCCGCCAATGTTTCCTGCCCCTCGTCATCACCAGAGGCAGCGACCAGGTCGCCATCAGCTCGCGCTTCGAAGTGCGAAACGATCCAGCCGTGGTGCGCAACTACGGCAGCATCCTCATCGAGTACGCCAAGTGCGTACCGGACGGCATCGTCGCCTTCTTCCCCTCGTACCTCTACATGGAGAGCATCGTGGCTGCGTGGCACGATATGGGCATCCTCGACGAAGTGTGGAAGTACAAGCTCATCTTTATCGAGACGCCCGACGCGCCCGAGACCAGCATCGCGCTCGAAAACTACCGCAGAGCGTGCGACAACGGACGCGGAGCCATCCTGCTGTCCGTCGCAAGAGGCAAGGTGTCCGAAGGCATCGATTTCGATCACAACTATGGGCGCGCCGTTATCATGTTTGGTGTGCCCTACCAGTACACCGAGTCGCGCATCCTCAAGGCGCGTTTGGAGTTCCTGCGCGACAACTTCCGCATCCGCGAAAACGACTTTTTGACCTTCGATGCGATGCGCCATGCGGCTCAGTGCGTCGGACGCGTCTTGCGAGGTAAGACCGACTACGGTCTCATGGTGTTTGCCGACAAGCGGTTCGCGCGTGCCGACAAGCGCAACAAGCTGCCCAAGTGGATCGCGCAGTACATCAAAGAGACGCATTCCAATCTGTCGACAGACATGGCCATCGTCGAGTCGAAGCTCTTCATCCGTTCCATGGCGCAGCCGTATCCAGAGGGCAAGAACGGTGTCAGCCTGTGGGAGTTGGCGGATATCGAATCGCGGCAGGCTAAAGAGAGGGAGACGTTTGCCAAGCTCATGGGTGGACAGCTCAAGGTGGACGCCAACGGAGAAGTGGTGGACAAGGACGACAGCGATTCAGACATGGACGATGCTGCCAAGCACGAGGACGACTTTGACAAGGAGTTTGGAGAGGGTCACGATCTTGTCCAGATCAGCGAGATGGATCACGTCATGCAGGAGGTCTGAATCACACTTTCAATTCCACTCGCAGCGGCAAGTCGACGTGAGCTTTCATTGTCTGTGCTCCGCTTCGGCTCGTGGGGGAAGAGCTGTAGGAATCCCACCACGATCCTCTTCCCGGCATCAAACACACCAACCTTGTTGCAGTCGTCGTCCTTGTCACCAGTAGCCCTCGTACAACTCGATGAGGTTGGCGGTTTGAGCAACGAGGTATAGGAGCCATGTACTGTCGTGGTCGTCTTCGTCCTCTTTGATCGCCTTCAACCTTTTTCTGCTCAGTGTTTACCCGAAGCAGCGCAAGACTGTTCCAGTCCAATACGCAAGGATACTGTAGAGAGGGTATGGATCCGGACTCCGTCCGGTTGCAACGTTGTGTTTACGTACAGCATTTGCTCGGTCCACTTTTGCGAAGACGTGATTGGCTCTGCGCGAAACCGGCCTTTGCTCCAACGCTTGAAGAGCCTGTCAAGTCAGCCTTCGAGCGGATTCAAGATTTCCCGCGGTGATTTACCGTACCCCGCAGTATCTCGCTGTTTGTTGCATTGAGTGGCTGTAGCATGGTGTAAAGCGGTGATTGATGGTGACGGAAATGGGAGCTGCAGGAAATTCAAAGGCCTGAAAATTCGTGCCTGCACAGCATCGAGTTGATGATCGTCCGTCGTCTGCTCGCACGCGATCTCGGATAATCGTTAGTGCCGTCGCTCGCTTGGATGGCGTTATTCGACACATCCATGACACGATACCATCCGACTGCGATGCAAAACATGGCAGCCATACGGTATCCCGCCGAGTGGGGACCATCAAGTGCAACACTTCCCCACGCCTATCACCTCATCCTCTTCAAATCTTCCGACCCTGATTGGTCTCTTGATCCGACACCCGTGGCATTCCAGAAACGTTCCAGAGAATCGACCGTCAGTTCCATTCGCCGGATCGACAGGTCGGTCTCCGGACCCTGGTCACACTGTCTAACGAAATCCACTGTTCACTCCCCGACATGCTATGCACATCCTCCCTCGCTTCCAACACCATCTTCCAGCTCATCTCGAAGAGCAAGCGAGTCTGTCCCATCCGTACTCGCTTCAGTATGGCACCACTCAGCGCTTGATCCAGTATGGCGCCAACCGGTATTCGCTTCGATATGACGCCATCCCACTGTACTGGACGTGCGAAAGAGAGAGGGAGTCTGTGCCATCCGTACCCGCTTCAGTATGGCATCCATCAAGTATGTGACAATCAGGACTTCCTTCGGGATGGCGCCAATCCGTGCTGCATCCAGGATGGCGCCAATCCATACTCGCTTCGGTGCGGGTGGCGCCATCCTATTGCACTGGGTTGTTCCCTACCCCATTTCCGAGTCAGTGCGATAAAGTTTAGTCGACGTCGGTTGAACAGTTGCCCCGAAGGTGTTTTGATTGCATCGATTGACTTTCAAGCAAGCAGCACTAACCGCATTAACGGAATCATGCCAGAAACTCTGGTCGACGTCGGTTGGAGAGGTTGCCCAAACGTTGTTTTGATCGCATCCATCGACTCCCAAGGAGGCCTCACATACACCTACAACCAAAGCACTCGGGCTCGGGCAAAAGGTATAAGTACCCCCTCTAAGAGTGGCAAACGATAGGATCTTCGTCTCTCAACACTCCACCACACCCCTGCCTTCCCCATTGCCCCCTACCCCAAACATGAGGCTCACCATCCTCATTCCCGCTCTGTCCGTCCTGCTCAGCAGCGTTACTGCCTTCCCCTCCTATGCCGGCCTGGACAAGATCGACTACTCTGCCTTCCTCGAAAAGGCGGCCAAGATCAAGGGAGGCGAGGAGCTTATCAAGCGAGGTACTCCGAACAACGGCAACACGGGCTTTGAGCAGCGTACCCTTCATGCTCTCATTGACCCTGCCAGCTTCAAGTACAACGAAAAGGAGCAGTACGTCGACCTCACTTCGGACGAGCACAAGTTCATCCCTCCCGGCGCTAACGACATCCGTGGCCCTTGTCCCGGTCTCAACCTGTTGGCCAACCACGGCTATCTCAACCGTAACGGTGTGACCAACCTGTACCAGGCTATCGATGCCATTAGCCGAGTCTTCGGTGTAGAGCTCGACCTCGGACTCGCCCTGAGCGCCTATGCTACGGTGTTCAACGGCAACATCCTCGACCTCACGTGGTCCATCGGTGGTCCGTACCAGTCCCAGGGACTCGGAAAGCTCACTGATATCCTCCTCGGTACTCCCGGCGGTATCAACGCGCACAACATCTACGAGGGAGATGCGTCGATTGTGCGACAGGACTACTACCAGCCCGGTGCCGACCACGACAACGTGCTCATGCACCTTCCCTACTTCCAGGACCTTCTTGATCTCGGCAACAACGACCAGACCGAAGGCAAGGACGTGTACACGGCCGAGCTGATGCTGCAGCACAAGTCGAACCGTTGGCACCAGTCGGTGGCGACCAACCCGCTGTTCTTCAACTCGGCCTTCGGTGGACTGGTCGTGACGACGGCAGCCGAGCGGTTCGTTGCCGAGTTCGCGGCGAACAACACGGCCGACGAGAATGGATACAACCGACTGTACCTTGACGAGAAGAACCTGCTGGCCTTCTTCTCGGTGGAGCGAACCGCCCAGGGTCTCAAGTACACGCCCGGCCACGAGAAGCTGCTGCCCAGCTGGCACCGCCGTCCGCTCGGCGCGACGTTCGGTCTGGACGACATCGTGCTGACCCTGCTTCACGCCGCCTCGATCGACCCCAGTCTGCTGAGTGTCGGAGGCAACGCCGGAAAGGTCAACACCTTCACCGGCGTCGATGTCGGCAACCTCACCGGTGGTCTGTACAACGTGGAAACGCTGGTCAAGGATCCCCAGGCGCTCGCTTGCTACCTCTACCAAATCGGTATCGAGCAACTGGTGCCAACCCAGATCAACGTCCTCTACAAGGTCACGGGACAAGCGCTCGACTTTGTCGGCAAGTTCCTGGCTGCCCCTTGGCAGAAGCTGGCGACGGCCGGTGGCAACCCCTGCGACAGCTTCAACTCGAACATTGCCCAGCAGTACAGCAAGTATCCCGGATCCAAGATCGAGCGCAACGGACAGACCGGTGTTCTGTCCACCCTCCTCGACGGCCTCACCGGCGGCCTCGTCAGGAAACGTCGTCGCAGCGTTGCCAAGTAGAAGCACCAAAGCATCCACGCATGGATTTGGCTGCCCAACTCCATAAAGCTTTCACATTTTGAGCACGGTGCTGCTCGCCTACAATAGAGTAGAGCGACCGTTCTGAATTTCTCCTTCTCCACCCTTGCTTTCGCCGAGCTTCACGCATCTGAAATACGGTACGCACTGATGACATGGAGCGGAACAAGGCCCTACCGTGGCAGACAGCTGCGGGGTTTCAACCGAGTCTTTGTCCATGATGCGAGGTGGTACCGATTTGACGCAAACGAGTTCTTACATTTGTACAGTGTCCAACATATCTACCTGGCTGACCGCCGCGTAATCCAATGCGTGAAACTGGAACTTGAGTCTACTGCAGTGTGCCACCATGACGGCATTGCACCAATCCCTCCTTGCTGTCATTACAGTGCGCACCGAAAGCGATCAAATACTGACATATGCAGATCTCAATGCGACGACAAAGCGCTTACAGTCCTTGATTCCATGCAGGAGTAAACAAGGATTACGATGGAGCCCCATTGAGTAAAAGTGCAGCACACAGAGTGGGCACATCGATCCCCTCCTGCAGCGCCGCAATTTGCTAGAGTCCGGCTGCATCTTGGAACCGTAGAAGCAGACGCCGCAGCGCGAGTACACCCTCTAGAACTGTGGTTGTACGACGGGTCTCCGCCGCAGACCCTCGTACGCACGCAGCGGCAATTGGCAACATTCATTTCCGGATCGAGCAAGAGCCACACGAAGGGCTCGGGTGCTTCGTTGGTCGAACGCAAATGATCCGTGGCTTGTAAGCTGGGCCTTTGCGTTGCTCTGTGAAGACGTAATTCTCCGGGAAGTCGTACAGTTTCCACAAAGAACCACGGCAGGCGTCAAGCGCGTGGGCGAGCCCGTGAGCGAATCCAGCGCAGCACAAGCCGGTCGTCGCAGGAAATCGCAAAACGCAGACGGCACCGAGAGATGTGGCTCTTGTTCGATCCGGAGATGAACGTCGCCAACTGCCGCTGCATGCGTGCGACTTGTTGCGAGAAGTCGTCTTCGTACCCGAGTCCGAATCCGAGAAGAGACCCTGGTGGTCGTCGCCGTCGCTGCTCATGTCCAAATCGCTTTGCTCCTCGTCATCTCGATCGTTTCCGTCCTCCTCCGATGGGTCAGACGCCATCTCCCTGTCCGAGTGTTTCGTACCGTACTTTCCTCCGAGACTACGGCCCCAACAAACACGTGCTGCGCATCGTCTCGATGGACTTGTTCGGCGGTGGCGACCCCTCGCACCACCCGCGCTTCCAGGGAGCGTGCCCGCGCTGCGGCCTTCGCTTCGACGGCAAAGAGATGCAGCCGGGCGCACCCGCATAAGACATGCTGCACCGCGCCGTCTCGATCGCATCGCGCGCGAGCAGATCGCCGCGCTGCAGGAGGTGATCGACCTGCCGACGTCCCAATTTGCGCTCTGATGCTCTGTACTTGTTCGCAATCTCACCGCAATGACATGATCTCATTCGTTTCTCATCGCGTCGATGTCTGTTGGGCGCCTACTTGAGCCGAGACCGTAAGCGCAGACCTTCTGGACTGCGTGGACCACCCACCGGACCTATACGACTGGAACTCCTTCGCCGCCGTCGTCTGCAGCCCGACCGCCGTGCAGAGCGGTTCCCGCCTTACACCGCAACCACAAACATTGCAAACTAACGAGGACACATCAAGTATCTGGAATTAACACAGCTTCAGGTCGTGGTCAAGGAGCTCATAGCTCACAGACGATGGAAGCGCAGCAACATGGATTGATTCTCCCCCTTATGTGTATACGATGTGACGTATGGTGAGGCTGCAGTGTTTGACAGCGGCCAAAGAAGGGGAACCGTGTCCCGCAATCCGCGATCCGTGATTTTGTTTTACCGCGCCTTCTCCTGTTTAGAGTTCGCTCACACGTATTCGTTGTCGCGACTCAAGCTTGGCATGCCCTTCTTGTCACGGAGCGCATGTGTAAGTGGGTATCATTGAGGAATAGGGTGACAGACTCCTAACGATGAGACTGTTGTTGTCGTGAGGTCGACGATTTGAAGTTAGGCTTTGCAGGCAACGAAGCATGGCCGGCTGCCGAAGGAGCTGGTGATGGTGAACTTGATGCGGACGGAGGTGCTTTGCTTTGTCGCAACTTGGCCAGCTTTGCTTCCATCGCTGCGATCTTGGCATTCGTGCTGTCAGCAAAAGAAGTGGGTGGACGGGTCAGTACACTCATCAACGAAAACGACATCGTCGACATGAGAAGCAACGTACCCGTGCGGCTGTTTAGCGTTCTTGGACAAGCTCAGCTGTGTTGTCTTTGCTGCATCATTTTCGAATCCTGTCCTGCGATCTCGTTGATGTGGACCAACACCGCTGGATGTATCGACGCTGTCAGTGCTCTTGCTGGCAAAGGTCACAGAGATCTTCCTTCCTCGGAGCGTCTTGTCCCGTGCGCCTGCGACAGCTTGCAAAGCCTCCTCCGCTGAAGTGTACTCGACAAACGCGTACCCTCTCGGTTGTCCTCGCTGCGGTCCGCTCTTGTGGAAGAGAAAGTCGAGCTTCTTGATCTTGCCAAACTTGCTGAAGGTCTGGATGAGAGCGTACTCGTCGACCGTCGGATGCAGGTTGCCGACATACAATCTAGTCTCGTGCTTGGCATCCGTCTTCGCTAAAGCTGTGATCGACGACGACGCAGTCGCAGTGGCAGACGAAGCCGGCCGAGACAGGTACGGATTTGCGGAGGAGCCGCTTTCGGCAGCTGCTCCGATATGCTGCGGATCTTCCGCCATGTTGTTGTAGAACGGTGTGACTGCGGAAGGGAGCGGAAAGGATGAATCACTGCCGATGAAGCATGCCGCGGGAGAGCCGATTTCTTTTTGCTCTGAATTGTTAAATCGAACTGACACGCGCGCTCTCGAGCCAACACTGCCAAAGTCCAACACTTTTCGCTTTCGCTCCCGTCGACTCAGCCTCGCTGCTCTCATCCACCAACCACCATCATCATGCGCTGCGACTAGCAACATGTCGAGTCCAATAGAGCGCGTATCGAGCAACGATAGCGCATCGCTGCGTGCTCCTCGTAGGGCAGGAGGCAGCAGCACCTCGCTCAGCTCCCTGCCTTCGCGCCTCGCTCCACCTCCCACGCTCAAGCCTTCCTCCGCCGAGGTCCAGCTCGACTTGAGCTCCGCATCCTCAGAGCCGCGCGCATCGTCGTCAGCTCGCAAGGTCTCTCAGGGCGAACGTCCCAAATCCATCCTGCCCACCGTGCATCCTTCTGGATCCATCACCACCGTCTCTCCAAAGGCGCGTCCAAGAACAAGCATCATCGAATCTAGCCAGCTATGGAAGACCAGCGCTGCCAAGCGTGCCGAAAGGAGCTGGGCACTACAGACAGAACGATCCCTCTACTCGGATTCCAAGTTCAAAAAGTACGTCGCTCTCGTCGAAAGGACGCTGGCCTCCTTTGACAATGTCAGCGAGTGGGCCGACTTTATCTCGTTCCTCGCCCGCCTTCACAAGGCCACCCAGGCATACCCCAACTACAATGCCATCCCGCGCAAGCTCATCGTCGCAAAACGTCTAGCACAGTGTCTCAATCCAGCGCTGCCATCCGGTGTCCACCAGCGCGCGCTCGACGTCTACCACCACATCCTCAGCGTCATCGGCCCCGACGGCCTCAGGAGAGATCTGCAGGTCTGGACCAGCGGTCTCCTCCCTTTCTTCCAGTATGCTTCCACCTCGGTCAAGCCTACCCTCATCGCCATCTACGAGACCTTCTACCTTCCGCTGCAGGACGATCTGCGCCCTCTCACCAAAGCGCTCCAGATGGCCTTGTTACCCGGACTCGAAGAAGAGACGAGCGAATACTACGAACGCACGATACGACTGCTCGACGGCATCTCGAATGCAGTCACTCAACCCTTCTTCCTCCAGAACCTGTGGCTCACCCTCATCACCACGCCTTCGGTTCGACTCGCGGCTCTCAACTATCTCACCCGCAGGATGCCCCCGGTTCAAGACGCACAAGACCCTACCCTGCTCGTCGGCAAGGATTTGGGCCTCATGGTCCGTGGGCTTGCACATGCTCTTGACGATGATGTACTGCTCGTCCGCCGCAACACGCTCGAGATCCTCGTCACGCATCTTCAGATCGACAAGCCTGCCTTCAAATCCTTCGTCAAGCCTCCAGACCAGATCCTTCTTGTGCGCTCCGCGCTCAACGTCGTTCTGCGCAAGGACCTCAGTCTCAACCGCCGTCTTTACACATGGCTTCTCGGCGCGGATGAAACACCAGAGGTGCAAATCGCCTTCCTGCGCCAACATGGTCTGGAACTGGTCCGTAGCGCGCTCAAGCAAGGCTTCGACGACGACAATCTCGACCTTGCGGACCGTCAAAAGCCGTATAGGATCTTCGTGTCGCTCCTCGACAAGTGGGAGATTGGTCAGTCGCTGACCCGCGTTCTGGCTCTGGATGCTTTCCATGCAATCAGCCTTCAGGTCGCAAGAGGTCAGCAGGAAGAGCTCATGACGACCGCAAAGATGCTCTTCGAGGTGGTCGATCCTTTCCTGCTCTACGGCCGCTGCCTCGAGGCCATTACCGCCCAGTTCCATCCCAAAGCTTCATCGTCTTTGGACGACAGCGCAACGAGGTCATCTGACTCGATGCTGGCCCTCCTCTGCTTCATCTTCAAGGCGTTCCACATCCACGACGAAGAGACCAAGCAGATCCACGTCCCCCTCCTCTTTGCTGCCGTCGCCCAGCTCTTGCTCGAGCAGCTGCAACGATCCGACGTCGACGGCGAGGCGGCGACCTTGCGAGCGCTCGACGCGCTAGAGCTGCTCAAGCTGCTTGTTACTGTGATGCCGTCTCGCGTGTTCGTTCGCATCGCATCGGCGTCCTCTCCCGAGAACGTCGCTTCGACCGACTTTTTGGAACGAGCACGTAACTTTTACGCCACCAGCGAGACCGACAGTCAGCAAGCCGCTCGCAACTTTCTCAGCTTCCAAGACAGCGCATCCGCCACGGCTCTGGTCGAGCTTTTGAGCAACGTCTGCCTCGAGAGCGGTCGTCGGGCGAAAGAGGCTGCTGCAAGGACCGAAGTCTTTGTGCGCGCTCTCGACATCTTTGCCGACGTCATGCGTGTCATTGATGGCTCCGAAGCTGCCGAGGAGATTGCTCTCGTCACGTCGGCACCCTCTCCAAACGAACCGGCCTCGACACAAAAGCTGCCGTGGGATGCAGCTTCCTGGACCTCGACGCTGCTGCCGTTCCTGGACTTGGCCACCAGCTTTGCCGAGGTCGAGCGCATCGTCGAAGTCTTGATCTCTTGCTGCATCTGCAGAGCGCTCCAACGGCCCATCCAACTCGATGCGCCTCAAATCCTGGATCGCATCGTCGCTTCGCTTCTGCGTTACCTTGCGCCCGCCATGTCGCCCTACCACGTACGCGCCGTCGAGCTTCTGTGGGCCACATGCAAAGTCACGCAACGATCCCGTCTCGAGACCGCTATGGCCCAGCAGCTCACTCGCGGCACCGAGACTGCTCGATCCGCCGCTCTCGCCGCCTTTGGAACATTCTGGCGATTGTCCGAGGATGTCTCGACCGATGAGCTGCGCACGCCGCTGCTTTTGGTCTTGGACAAGCTGCAATCTCTGGATGCAGAGGAGCGACAGCAGGCCGGAATCTGGCTCCGATCCAACCTCAGATCGTACCTCAAGGTGGTCGATCCGTTGCTGCACATACTGTTGCGCAACCGTCCCATCCCGCTGCCGTCTGCAAGCATAGATGTCTTTGGCATTCGTGTGGTCTTCCCAGAGATCGACGAACCACTCAATCTACAGCTGATCCAGTACGCGCTTCGAACGCTGTCTTCGCTTGCTCAGTTTGGCGGACCCAGCTTCTCCAAGGCCCTAGCTGCGACTCCGCTCTCGGCTTCGCTCAGCACCGCCACCAAGCAGCTCATTCGAGCCGAAAAGGTCGGCGCCTCTGCGACCTACCTGGATGCTCTGCTGGACGAGTGTGCCGTCTGGGTCGGTGCCCAAGCTTCAACTCAGCTGCAGGACAGCTACAGCTCGGCTCTGACAGCGACGCGAGCCGATGCGGTCGAGCTGGTGCAATGCTTTGTGCAGCGAAACCACTGCCCACGCGAGCGGGTCCAACAGCTCGAGACGCTCTTCATCGAGGCGTTACTGATCTCTGTTCGTCAGGGCATCATCTCGATCCAGAACAAGATGCTGCATACGCTGCACAGCATCCTCGCCACCAAGACGAGTCTGCAGGGCCGACCGGATCTGCTGCAAAGACGCTTTTCCAGCACGTCTCACTCCCAGCGCATCCATCAGCGCGACGAGTCTGTGGGCCGCAGCGAAGCCGGAGCCGTCGGCGACTCTCCCGTTCTCAATCAAAAGCCGGCATCATCGACAGTATCCGTTTCGACGAACGTGGCCAAACAGCCGCATCGTCTGTTGCTGCCTCTGCTTCACCGCGGGCTCGTCACTGCCTCCAATCGACCTGTCTTGCAGCTTTGGTCTGATTTCATCCTCATGACCGCGCCGCTCTACCGCAGCAGTGCCGCGCTGTTGCTCTTGCCGCTCAACCAGACGGCTTGCGACATGATAGCAAAAGCCATGCTCGAAGTCAGCGGGTCGTATGTGCCGGCTGCGAGCAGGCCGACGTTTGGGGCTGAGCTGGTGGTGCAGGCGCACGATGCACAGTGCTCCTTTCTCGAATCGGACGTCTTGCTGCTCATCAACCTTGCTGAGCGCTTATTGATCCTCGCTTCATCAAGTGCCGGCAGCGAAGGGGTGGGAGCAACGGCGTCACGATCGGCTGCGGCAGAGGACGCTGCAAACGTCGAATCAAGCTCGATTGTCAATGAAAAGGCGACGCAGGAGCACGGCGCACCGGGCTTGCTGGGCTACGTGTCCAACGTCTTTTCATCCGATGCGGGCGATGCAGACGGCTCAGATACGCCTCGCGAGGGTCGCACATACAACCTTTCGCACACCATCCAGACACTGCATCGCGTGTGGACGGTTTGCAACGCCGAGCTGTCCCACACGGACGCCAAATCGCTTTCGCTCGACGCCTTGAGCTCCAAAGTCGAGCTGCGGTGCCGCCGTGCCTTTGAGCGCATCTACCGCGCTCATCCTGCCGAGACGATCGAGTCGCTGCTTCACTGTTGGCACACCAGCGTCAAGTCTGGACGTTCCCGGAACGAGGCATCCACACGAGCCGTCATCGAGATTCTCGACATTGTGACGCCGAGTGCACAGATCCTTGTCACCTTTCTCTGCGACGTGCTCAAAGCTCGCATCGCCCGTTCTGATTCGGACCGGGCGCGCAAGAATGGCAATTCGTCTGCCGGGGCAGTCGTATCGGATGCAACCTACTTTCTCTTCTTCCACACTGTTCTCGCGAGGATGGAGCCGCAGGAAGCAACGCAGGTGTGGCCAGTCGTCATTGTCTTTGTCAAGGACTTTGTCGCAAATGGCATGGCCCGCAAAGTCCATGTCTATCCGATGCTGCGCATCTTTACTGCGCTCGCCGAAAAGATCTGCTTGACGGCGGCCATCGAGGACCGACGGACGAAGCGGGACCTCCAGGACAACTTTGGCAAGCTCATCGACTCGTGCATCCTCATCTCGGGCAGATCGTTCGACCAGTCGACGTGGATTCGGCGTTCGGGCCGCGACAATGCAGAGGACCTCGACAAGGAAGCGAGCGAGTTTGCTTCCGAACTGCTGCTGCTGGAGGACGAGAAGCGGGTTGTTCTCAGCACGGATGGCGGTGCGGCTGCTGGAGTGATTGACGCGATCAACGAGTTCCTTGCTACGCGTGGCCTGGCTGCGCTCCGCAAGATCCAAATGGACACGGACCGCATCCAAGCTATTGTCGCGAATGCCGTCTACTACATCGTAGCTCCGGCTGCTCGGACACGATCGCGCACATTGGAGGTGGATGCAAGCGTCCTCGCCGTCATCTCGGAGCTCGTTCGCATGCCGGGCACCGTCAAGGCATGGCGCAGCACGGTCGCCGACATCTTTGGCGATGGGCGCTTCTTCAGCATGCCTCTAGCCAAGGCTCGATGCTGGCAACCGATCATTCTGGCGCTGATGACGCAGGACAAGGAGCGCGTGGTGGATCTACTCGCTCGCGTCAGTGCGAGTGCGGGAGCTGCCAACATCTTTGCCAACCGCGAGCTCGAGATGCTCTCGCGGGCGCTGAACCTGCGTCGTCTGTCGTTCACCATCTTTGCCGGCGAGCAGGATGCATTCCTGACACAGCTTCCGCTGATCCAGGAGAAGCTGGTCGACTTGCTTCGATCGGCGGTGTCCGAGGTGCTGCACGCCGAAGTGTATTTGTGCCTGCGCGTGTTGCTGGTGCGCTATTCTGCACGAAACTTGGCGAGCTTCTGGCCGGTGCTGATGACCGAGCTGATGCGGCTGTACGATCAAGTGGCGACCGAGCCGGAGAGCATGCAGCAGAGCGCGGATGGACGAAACTTGCTGCTGTCGACGCTCAAGCTGCTGGATCTGTTGGTGCTGATCCAGCCGGAAGACTTCCAGATCAACGAGTGGCTGTTTGTCACGGACACGATCGATGCGGTGTACCCTGCAGACGACTTTCAGCCCGAGACGTTGCTGGACAGCTTGTCGACGACGTTCTCGAAGCAAGGCAAAGGTGCTTCGTCTCACTCGCGCACCGCAGCAGCAGCAGTGGGGAGCAGTGGACTCAAGCGACGGCTGCAGATCGGACGTCTGCGCACCGTCAGCTCCGTGGCCGAGCTGGTGCCTTTCCTCAACAGCGTCTCGCAAAATGCATTCGAGGGGAACTACAGCGACAAGCCGATCGACTTTGAGGATGTCGACATGTGCTTGCTCGCCGACATGTTTGACAGCGATGCGGCTGCGAACGGTCAGCAGCAGCTGACGGTGGACGGCGGTGCTGCGGTGGGTGTTTGACGTCGAGGCGTTTCACTTGATGTCGCTCTCTTGGAAGCATTTCATCCCTTCCTCGCAACGTGCGTGCAGTTTGTGAAAGCACTTGCGCCTTGAGTTGTCAAGAGCGACTGCTTCTTCGAGTCGGAACCGTGCTCAACTTGGTTCAAGTTATGGAGTGACATCAGTGGATCGACTGCAAGCCAAAGCGGCCTGCGACGCCTGCTGATGAACGTGTGTGACGATTGCAGGCGCGAAAGGTTGGATGCAGAGCAAAGACTCGAAGCCAAGTCAGAAAGCGAAGGACACTTGATGAATGACTGCTTGTGCATTGCTTTGCTGCCTGGGACGTGTAGACGCTCTCGTCCATGACACAATTCAAAGCGCACGAGAAGCAGAAAAGCGTCTCTCTGAGCAGTGGGAGTGTCATGGTCGTCCTGGTTGTCCACTTTCTCCCGTTCGGATGAAGTTCCTGGTGATCATTGCATTGGGCACGTTCCTTGACATTCAGATTCGGACTCCAGCGTGCAAAGCCGACGACGGAACACGTTCTGCTTGCTGAGCTTGTGTCGGAGAGGGCAGTACGAAAGCGGTGCTTCTACAAACCCCTGGTTGAAGCGCTTGCGAAGGAGGGTCAGGAACAAACGACGGCGAAGCGAGACGCACCGTGGTAATCCTATTTGTGCTCCCAAAAGGGTGCTTAGCGAGCTGCGGTCGTCCAAGCCCTCCAAACGAGGTCGTCGATGGAACTCCGTCGTGTCTCTCGCAGCGAATATAACCGAGCATGAAATCCCAGCCGTCGGTTTCCGCACGCCGGTCTGCAGCGGACGCAGCTTGTCAAAAAAAATAAGCATCGCCTAAAGGGTTTGAGACTCCATCAGCTCACAACGACGTCAATGACCAGTCAGTCAAGGTGGTTTGGTGCACAGCTTTTCATAGAAGCTTCCGTTGGTACGCTGCTTCCCCCGCTCTTGACGCCGGCGATCATGAGCCGGAAATCCGGCGGAGAACAAGGTTGACGCCCGCTGTCCTCCACTCGACCCTGACTCCGGCGCTTACGCCGAAGTGTTCCTGTTGACGTCGCCGACACCGTGTCAGCGTCAAACGGTTTCCATTGACCGAGTGAGTGTGAAGTGGACGTCACGGAGGGTGGTGTTTGGTATGATGCTGCAACGCAATGAACTCTCTCACCATGTCGATCCAAGCAGTGGTCAAAGGACATATAAGGCCGGGGTTCTGAGCATTCTCCCATGTCCATACCATCGAACTATTCAAGCACTCGATTGCCTATCCAACTCCTACTCCACCCCATTGCGCTCACGCAAACCCTCAAGCTCCTACACACGCAATGTCGTTCAAGACCGCAGCTACCGCCGCCGTGGCCGCGCTGGCGCTGTCCCAGCTCTCCGCAGCTGTCCCCGTTTCGCGCTCGACGGCGGATCCCCAGTGCACGAGCCTGGGCAAGGGCGCGCTGGGCTGGAACTCGTCTGTGATCCCGATCTACTCAAACAACCCGCCGGAGTACTACATCACGGTCGCGACCAACGACTCGGACCGCCTCGTGGTATCCACAGTACCGGACTACGAGACGCAGACGATGTTCGAGTTCTTCAACTGCTCGTACACGCCGCCTGCGTCCGAGGACAAGGGCGCGATCGCCACGTACCAAGGCTACATCCAGGCGCCGAACGGCGAGTGTGTTACCGCTCAGGGCCTCAGGCGCGTGCGCGACTACGTCAAGACCGAGGCGTGCCGCTTCAGCGGCGACGGCGCGCTCGGCAATGTGGACGCGAGCCAGCACTTCCAGTTCCAGCTCGACACGTTCTACGACTACTACTCGGTCGACTTCCTCGGTGCCACACCGGGCCCCGTCAACGCGACCGACTTCGGCGCCGGTGGCAACTACCACTTCAACGTCCCCCAGCCGCTGTCGATGGAGGGCAACAACTACCTCGATCTGGGGCACAGCAAGCAGGCGCAGACGGGCAACAAGAGCGAGATGCTCATTGCGCAGATCGGGAGCCAGTACAAGCCGACCACGCGCCAGCTGCGCGCGTGCACGCTCGTCAAGAGCGGCTACGTCACGCTGTACAACACGGCGACGCGCGACGTCAAAGCGGTGACGACCGCCAGCTCCAACGTCAACGTCTACGCGTATGCGCCGCAGATCAACAACGGCGGCGCGGGCGACCAGCAGTACAGCTTCTTCGCGTGCGACTCGGCGTACATGGGCTACACCGCCGACGCGTGCAACTGGTACGGCCACTTTGACGCGTACGCCACCGGCCAGCCCTCCTGCTTCACCCGCCAGACTTCGGGCAGTCTCACGGACTACGTCGTCACGGGTCCCGCCGGCAGGAACGGCGCCAGCGACGACTGCACTACTGCGGACACGGAGGCGCAGCTGCAGAGCTTCTTCCACCTGCACAAGACGGATGACGGTGTGTACGAGGTCAGCTTCGTCGGCGCTACGGCTGCTGAGGCTGACAGCACGGGGATGTACGGCTGGGTGCCCACGCTCGCAGAGGGAGAGGCGGCGGACGGCGCACAGGACCTGCTGGTTACGCAGAACGCCAGCGACTGGGTGCTGCGCTTCAACAACTGAATGTGCGTTTCGTTTTGTATGTAGTCTCGAACAATTGCATTCTGTCCTGTCCTTGCGTTTTGCGAACACGAACAAGTGCGAGAAGAGTGAGGACACAGCGTGAGATGCGACGGTGTGTTCATGTGCGGACTGCAGCAGCAACTCAGGGAAGCACAGACAAACTGGCTACCACGCCTGTAATGCAGGCAACCGCAACGAAAAGTCGGTCTTGACGAAATGTCTTGCAATTGAAATGGAGATGCGTGCTTGCGATGATATGCAGCAAATGAAGGAGAGGGGGGAGATGAAAAGGAGGAAAACGGGAAGAGAAAGAGGAGAGGGAGAGCAGAAAAATGTCCCAGAACAGTTTGGCTCCATGCTCCCATCTGGTACACGAAAGCACGGATTCCTATAGCGTTCTGGGATATCACAACGATCTCGTCCACCACGGCTGTGTCCGCGAAGGAGCACAGCCCTGGCACCCGAAGGCAACCTCGCCAGGCACCTTGTTTTACCAAGGCAGTCGCGAGTGGGTGTGGCTGGCAGCTGTTGTTGCAGGAAGCACGACAAGGTCAGTAAGCGATGTTCGAGTAGAAGTCGCAAAAGCTTAGGATGGGCAACGTACACTTGTTTTTGATCGAAGAAGAGAGGAGGGAAGATGACAGGAAAGCGCGCGCTTCTTATACTTTTTTTTGGAATGCGAAATTGAGCTGCATTTCCAACCCTTTTTTTTTCTCTTTTCTTCTTCTTGTTCTGCTTTGCTTCCGCAGCCAAGAATGGAGAAAAGCTTCTCTCGGGCGAGAGGAACTCGGCGCTGCTTTGGAATCAGAAGAAAAGTGAAAATCGCGACGACGATCTTTCCCCTCCTCCTCCTCCTCCTCCTCCTCCTCCTTCTCCTCCTCCTTCTCTTGATCATCATCATCACCAACACTCTACCAGTAACGCAATCAAAATGGTGGCGGGCCTCACAGCTTCCTGCTCGAGATGCGTCTCGTCCAGCCTCAACCTCTCTGCGCTCTCGGCTGCACTGCCCTCCACCTCGTACGGTCTCTCGCACCTCCAAACCCTCTCGCAAATCCAGCACCTGCAACGATCCAGCTTCTCCAGCTCTAGCATGCTCTCGGAATCGCGCAAGAAGCGCACCGCCCGCTTGAAGCGCAAGAGCAACCTCGACCAGCGCATCCTCAAGGTGCGCATGCTCGAGTCCTCCAAGCCGGACGCGGTGCTGGGCCACCAGACCAATGCGGCCGGCACCAAGGTGTGGGAGCAAAGCGAGCTGGTGCAGATCATCCTCAACAAGCAGACCGTGTGGGGGGTCCAGGAGGACCGACGCGGTAACCTCGTGTCGGTCTCTGCCGCCGAGCAGGCCGCGGCGGCCAAGAACGCCTTCGACGTGACGGCGGCCAAGGAGGCGGCGGCGAGCGGTGGGCCGCTGCGGCTCAACTTTGGGCTCGACGGCGACGACAGGCAGCTGCTCTTCCACGACCTGCCGCACGTCATGCTCAAGGACCGCATCCTCGACTCGTGGACGCTCGGCACGCTCATCCGCGGCACCGCCAACCACGCCGACATTGCCGCCTTCGACGCAGAGTACGCCCAGGTCCAGTCCGAAGAGCAGACCAACAAGCAGTCGCTCGCGCGCATCCTCGACCTGCGCAACGCAAGCGGCAAGGGCATCCAGGTCGAAAACATCCGCCGCATCATCGCCCACTTTGGCGGTCCCGCCAACGACACGGGCAGCCCCGAGGTGCAGGCTGCTGTGCTCACCTACCGCATCCGCAACCTGCACGACCATCTGCAGTCCAACCGACACGACAACTCGAACCGCCGATCCATGTCGCTGCTGACGCATCAGCGCGCCAAGATCCTGAAGTATTTGAAGAAAAAGAGCCCGCAGAGGTATCATACGATTCTGCCGAGGATTGGTGTCGAGGCTAGGGCCGTCGAAGGCGAGATCGTCGTCCCGGGCAAGCCCAAGATCGCGCGTGCCTAGACTGTATTCTACTCATCCAAAAGCGACACGAAGCATCGTTCAGAAAAGCCAAGCCGCTGTCGAGCGTGCAGTCACGATCCATGTGTGTGAATGCCTTGCGTTGTCGCATCTCAATTGAGATGCATGACACTCTGTCGACGCAGCTCCTGAGCCGAAGCGACGTGTCCCCTCTCCACCTGCTCGCCGTGCATGGCCGTCCCACTCGACCTGGTCACCACCAGCTTGGGAATCATACCTTCAACACCCTCCTCTGGCACGTCCGCCGGCTGGGCCTGCAGCAGCTCGTCGAGCAAAAAACTGAAATCCAGCCCGACCTCGTTCAGCTGGCTCGCGAGCCGCAGACTGATCTCCCTTACCTCGTCCGCCATCCCCGCGTCCGCCTCCACGCCGTACACCTGCCTCCGAAACAGCTCGGCAAACTCGACCACCCTCTCCCACGCCCACTGCACGAACCCGCTCGCCATACGTCCGTCCTTGAACGCCGACATGTACCACTCGGACGTGTTCTTGATCAGCGTGAAATGCACCATGCCCAGCTCGCTGATGTAGAACGCCGTATCGCCCTCGAACGTGATCTGGCGCGTGCGCCTCCTGAGCAGCTGCGTGCGCGCGTCCAAAAACAGCTGGCGTGCCTTTTCGCCCTGGTCCAGCCGCAGCAGGTACGAGGCGTTGGCGACCACGAGCGACTTCTTGAGGTGCTGGCGCACAAAGTCGGACGAGATGGCCGCGACGAGCTCCGAGGTGCGCGCGGCGAGCTTGGCGGACAGGTCGAGCGACGCCGCGTCGCTGGTGGACGTGTACGTCGAGAGCACCGCGCGTCCCTTTTCGATCAGCGTCACCGCCTGCTCCCACTCGCGCAGCGCGATGTACACCGCGAGCTCGTCGGCGAAATCGCTGTTCCAGCGTCCCGGATCCTTGCGCTCCGACGCGGCCGACGCAGCGGCGGCCGCCATCACGCCGCCACCGGTCTCGATCGGATCACCGCGGTCTTCGCCGATCGGCGTCAGCAGCCCGCCGTCGTCGATGCGCCCCGCAGCACTGGTGCCCAGCCGAAGCGCATCAAACTGGTGCTGCGCGATCGGAGGCGAGGACAGCAGCGTCGACTCGCGCTTGCGCGCTTCTGCCGCAGCCGCACCGTACTCGGACTCGTTCCTGCGCTTCTTGGCCAGCTCCTCTGCCACACGTCGAAAGGCGTTGAGCAGCGCACGCTTGTCCTCGGCGCGGTCGGTGCGGTACACGTGCGTCTCCCTCGCGCGCTTGATCTTGATGGCGTTCGTGAGATCGCCGCCGTCCTTGAGGTCGATGACGACGATCTCGGCAAGACTGAAGCACCGCTCAGCGACCAGCCGCACTTTACTGCTCATCTGGCGTTTCCTGCGCGTTGCAATCAAGAGCAAGTCATCGAGCAGGAAGAGCGTGACGCTCTGCTGTGGCTTGTACGTGGCGGCGTTGAGCTCGGTGAAGCTGCTGGCTTCGGCGATGAGGTGCCGACCGGGCACATACGGCAGAAACTTTTGCGAGCCCTCGATGCCTTCCCAGAGCGACGTGATCTGCGCGCGGTAGATCTGCTGCAGATCGATGGTGCTGTTGCGGTTCGGCTTGCCGGACGCCTTTGCGCGCGAGAACGAGTCGCTGAACGACGCGCTGGTCGAGGAGTCGTCCAGTTCGAGCGCCTGAGGCAGCTGCTTCCACTCCGAGAGCAGCTCCTTGAGCTCGAGCATGTCGTTTTCGAGCGTGGCGATCTCCTTGCTGATGGTGATGAATTCCGAATAGTTTTTGAAGACCTGGCGCTTGAGATCGTCGTTGGCCGCCTGCTTGGCCGCAGCGAGCGACGCTTTGAACGTGCGCAGACTCGACTCGGAGTGCTGCGACAGCTTTGCACGCAGGTACGCCTGCGGGTCAAAGTCGGACTGCGTCAGCATCTGCAGGTCGACGGCCGGATCGCCCTCAAACACGTCGGTGCGCGTGCGCTGCGTGTCGGACGACTTGCGGATGGCGTTGAGCTCGTTGTCGTCCGGGTCGTAGGCGGCATCGTGCGAAGACTCGCCAATCGCAGGCAGGAAGCGGTCGTCCGTGTCGTGGTGCGGACGGTCGTCGATGTGGATCTGCGGCATGGGCGGCAGCGAAGGCACGGCCGGAATCGCACTAAAGCCCCCAGGGCCGAGCTGCGTGGGCTCGGCATAGCGCATCGAGAGCCGCTTCTTGAGGTTGCTCCCCACCTGCGACGCCTTCTTCTTGGACTTTTTCAGCATCCCGCTGCTGCTCGAGGAGGACTCGGCGTGGCTGCTGGCGCCGGCTGCATCGTAACGAGAGTGTCGCAGAGCGTTCTGCTGCTGTGCGTATGGCGCATCGTTGGCGTATGCAGCGGGCACAGGAGGAATGACGGGCTGCTGTCCATCCTGAGCGTATAGCGTCATAGGACGCGTCCGGAGCGACCTCGACATTGTTGCTGCGAGTGTGCCTCCGGAGGTGGTTGGTGGTGGACGAGCAAGACGTTCTCCACACCATCACAGCGAGAGACGCACAGATCACGGCGACGCTTTTTTTGCAATGTTAGCGCGTCATTCCCAACATCTTTCAAATCTCGGGAGTCGGAAATTAGCTCTGTTAGATCCGCAATTTTTCATTTTCAAGGGTCTTTCATCGATACGATCGATCGCCCCTTTGATCCTTCTGTCCTACCATCATCATTGTCGCACCGTTCGCCGGATACCTGCCACAGAGGCACGTTGATAGCCAAGGCTGGATCGGCCGTCTGCATCTCGGTTTCGCTCGGTTCCCGACTTTCGGCTCTCGGAATCGGAATACACATCGACATGCTCGACTCGGTCGCCGTCGTCTGCTTCGTATAGCCACCTCTCGAATCTCCCCGTTCTCTCCAGGAGCCACCATGAAGTTCGCTCGCTACCTCGACGAAAACACCGTGCCCGAGTGGCGAAAGGTCTACATCCAGTATCGAGGCCTCAAGAAGCTCATCAAACGCGTCGCCGAGCACTATGAAGCTCGTCTTCGCATGGAAGCCGAGCTCGGAATCACCAGATCCCACTCGAGCTCCACCACTGCCGTCGCACCGTCCACAGGATCGTTGGATCCACTCATTCGTCGGCGGATTCTGGCTGTCCCGGAATCGGACGCCGACCGCGAGGCACAGTCCACATTGGCTTCCAGTTCGGGCTACACCAAACGCACCGACTATGGCGGCACACATGCAGCTGCTCCGCCCTTGCCTTCACTACCACCGATCAGTCTCCAGGGCACAGGGCTGCGATTGTCGTCAGATAGCACCTCCTACCAGGGCGCCACTTCGCAGTACGCATTACCGCAAAACCCCGACTCGGATCTCGAGGCACAACACCCGTCATCAGCGCCATCTGCCGGCGAAACTACATCGCCCTCGAACGGCCAAGCTGCACTCAGCCCGCAAACAGCTGGCACAGGCAACGTGTGCTACAACGACGATGCCAATCCACCGTCGCAATCTGCTCCTACCGCCTCCCACCCGTCTCGCAGAACCAACAGCTCCGGCGGCTCCACCAAAGCTCGTCTGCTCTCCAAATCCGGCTCTTCCAGTCGCGTCTCGAATCGCTCCTTCAAGGAGGATCAGCCCCAATCGCTCAAAGAACTCATCTCGACCAACTTTGACGAGCAGGAAGCGCAGTTCTTCTCGGCGTGCGATGCCGAGCTCGAACGCATCGTCGCCTTCTACGAGGCGCAGGAGCAGGAGGCCGCCGTCAAGTACACGCAGCTCGCGCGTCAGCTCCAAGAGCTCGCCGAACATCGACGCGAGTACCGCGCCAAGTATCACATCAGCGACAACGACAGGACGGGCGCGAGCTCGCGTCGTCACCGCATGTCGCAGCTGCTTTCGAACCTGCCCGGGTCCAAGTTCGTCGGCGCCGACCCAGTCGCCAGCCACATCTCCGCTCAACCGCCGCCCAACTCGGCCTACCGCCCTTCGATCGACCGCAACGTCAGCAAGCAGCGACGCGACGACACCAGCAGCGCCGACGAAGACGCAGGCGACCGACGTCGAGCACAGGCGCTCGCCAAGATGCAGGCGAGCCTGCGCGGATGGGACGACGAAACCGACAAGGCCATCCGCCAAGCCAACCGCGCGGCTGCGATGAGCCACGATCCCGAAGCCTACGCTGCCGCGCGCAAGAAGCTCAAAGCGGCGGTGCTCGAGTACTACAAGTTCCTCGACACGCTCACCAACTACAAGATCCTCAACCGCACCGGCTTTGCCAAGGTGATGAAAAAGTTTTCCAAAACGGTCGGCGTGCCGTGCACCGACCTGTACTATCGCGACAAGGTGGCGCCTACGCTGCTCGTCACGTCGGACCGAGTCGAAAAGCTGCGCAAGGCTACCGAGGACATCTACACGGCCTACTTTGAGCACGGCAACCGCAAGCAGGCGCTCAACCGGCTGCGGGCGCGGGAGGACCACACCACGCACCACTACAGCGTGTTCCGCAGTGGGTTCTACCTCGGCATCTCGCTTTGTGCGATTGTCGCTGGGCTGGTCGAGGCGATGAAGCCGCGCACGCAGCGCGCCATCCCGCAGTGGCAGGCGCTGCTGCGCGTCTACGGCGCCGAGTTCATCCCGACGCTGTTCGCGCTGCTGTTCGGCCTCAACCTGGCGTGGTGGCACGCGGTGCGCATCAACACGGTCTTCATCTTTGAATGGGACGTGCGCACCACCATGGACCACCGCCAGTTCTTCGAGATCCCGGCGCTGCTGATGCTGCTGCTGTCGTGCTGCTTCTGGGTGTCGTTTGTCAATCCGTTCCCGGACGCGATTGCTCCGACGACGTGGCCGGCGGTGTGGCTGGTCATCGTGGCGGTTCTGCTGCTGAACCCGCTCCCCGTGTTGCTGCCGGCGAGCCGCGCGTGGTTCCTCAAGAGTCTGCTGCGCGTGTTTACCGCGGGTTGGAAGCGTGTCGAGTTCCGCGACTTTTTCTTGGGTGACGAGCTCAACTCGGTCGCGTGGACGATCAGCAACTTTTGGTACATCGGCTGCGAGTGGCACCACGACTGGGCGCATCCGGACCGGTGTGCGCCCAACAGCACGTACTGGACCGCCGTACTGCTGTCCGTCCCGGCGTGGCTTCGTCTGGGGCAATGCATCCGACGTTGGAAGGACAGCGACTACTCGACGCACCTGCACCTGGTCAACGCGGGCAAGTACGCGAGCGCGGTGCTCAACAACTTTTTCTACATCCACTACCGCCGCAACGGCTCGCACGACGGCGGCGACAAGGCGCTGTGGATCGTGTTCGCCGTGGTCTACTCGGTGTGGCACATCGCGTGGGACCTGGTGATGGACTGGTCGGTGCTCAAGCCGCGCGCAAAATACTTTCTGCTGCGCAACGAGATCTCGTTCCCGCAGCCCGTGTACTACGTGCTCATGCTCGTCGATGTGGTCGGGCGCTCGGTGTGGGTGATTTACCTCATACCGGGCAGTGCGACGGTGACGCTGCGGTCGTTCCTGGCGGCGCTGGTGGAGATGGTGCGCCGCGTGTGCTGGAACAACCTGCGTGTGGAGAACGAGCAGATCGGCAATACGGACTCGTTCAAGATCATGCGCGATCTGCCGCTGCCGTACCGGCAGAAGCTGCGCGACGACGCGGAGCACGAGCGCGACACGGACGGCGTGCACGCGAGCGGCATCTTTGCGAGCGTCAAGCTGGCGAGCCTGCGCAAAAAGTGCCGCGCGACGTCGGCTGCGCACCTGCCTGGCGAGGCGGATGGCTCGCCGCACCTCGAGGCCGAGGCCGAGGCAGTGGCGGAGACGTCGAGCAAGGAGAGGCACAAGTCGCTCATCGAGGGGCTGCGCAACAAGCTGGTGCCCGATGCCAAGGGCGATGAGTACGGGAAGCGGCTCGACGAACGCGCGGCGACCAAGGGCCAGTCGGGGCGCGACTACACGCCGCGCCAGCCCGAGGCGATGCCAGGGTACGTGGAGTCAGATACCGAGGATGAGGAGACCGAGGATGAGCCGGCGCGCGATCACGATGCGTCCGAGTCGAACGATGATGGCTCGCACGCGGTGCGCGCCGAGATGCCGCGCGCGCCGCCCAAGGTGCGCTCGACGCACGGCTAGACGTGTCACTGCTCGCAGAGCTTGTGTTTCGATTGTATAGATTCGCACAGTGTACGAGAGTGGTTCGATTGTAGAATGTCACGCTTCAACGGAACGCCAAAACGGATTCGAGTGTGATAGTCGCCCATCTCTCGTCTGCAGTCACGAAACGTCGTCGTCGATCAAGAGGCAAAGGGCCATAGCTCCAGCCTTGACTCGGGCCGACTTGGCCGACACATGTCGTATCATCTGGTCGGCATCTCGCTCGTCACGGGTGAGACAGCACGTCAGACACCGCGGCCGACACGCCAGCAGCGAGCGAGGTAGCAATGACGTTGGATCGGGCTCGACGTTTAGCTGAAGTTGGTGTCTCGCGTGTAGAGATGGCCGAGTTCCAGGGCGACGTGTAAGCTGGCGGGAGTGCGGGGCAGCGAATGGCGCAACAAGCTTGGATTGAAACGCTTGTTCGGCGAGCAAGCGCTAAGCGAGAGACGCGCCCTGGCATGTGAAGAGAAGGCGAGCATCTATCTAAGCGCCTCGGGTATCCGCCCATAAATTTCGTGTCTCGCGTGGAGACGAGAGATCGAGAGCGTCGTTGGGGGACAGCGCGGTGGATGGCCGCTGGTCGCGTCGAGTTGTCTTGGATCGCGGCTAATGGTGCGGCAGCTCGGCATGCATCACGTCGCGCAAATCGAGTGCTTCTCTCGCCAAACGAGACGCCGGTTGCAAACCCACCAAAGCAGTGACAGATAGCGACACGGCGTCGAGTCGCTTTCGCCCGCCAAGCCGATGCTGCCACCGCAGACGCTATCCAATCCGCTGAACGCCTCGCTTGTCGAGAGTGGTGACCGCACGCATTGGATCGCCTCTGCGCACAAACTTTCTCACGAGCCGAAACATTCGAGTTGCTGTTGCAACAACAGACGCATAAAGCGACGGTGAGCGGGGCGTTTTGTTGAGCAGATGCTCACGCCACGCATGTCTTGTCGCTTGACCTGGCCGGATGAGTTTGGATTTGAGCTCACGTTGATGCAGACACCGGATTCATGGCCGGATTGGCGGGGCGATCGAGAGGGAGAGGAGCTTTAACTTGGATCTCGACAAGAGCATAAAAGCGACTCGACCCCGCCTTTGCTGCTGCTGTGAGTCGAAAAGTTACAGCGCATCGTTGCTTCGCACTTGTCACCCCGATTTCGCGTCCCGCTCGAATTTTTTTTTTTCTGAGCAGACTGCCAAGTTGAAGGAATTAGGCACGCGTCTTGGTTGGATTTTGGTGGGAAATTTGGCAGGGAAATTGAGTACCAGGAGTGCCTAATTCATGGAGGTGACATGCGCAGTACTAGGAATTTGGCACGAAATTCCCAGCCAGGATTTGAGCACGGCGCACATCACTGGACCTAGAAAATCTGGAAATTCCTCTCTGTAGCTAGACACCCGTCCATCATCAACCCAAACCCTTCAACTTGCCAGAGCGTGGGTTTTTTGCAGCGTAAAATCGAAAATATTTCTTCCGGTTGCGGCACAGCACGGCACGCAGAAATGGACCCGTGAATGCACACGCACGCACGCACGCTCACCCAGCAGTTTGGATGCGACAGCAAAGCGCTTTGACATGGAAAGAGAGAAAGCGAGACACAAAACCAAAGCTCAGTCTCCGCAATCTCGCCATCCACGCCACCGCACACCGTCTAAATTAGCGTACTGTACCTCTCCAGCGCACCTGGTGCATCTCGCGTCCCTTTGATGGTGAGACTCTCCCAAAGTAATCGCCGCAGCGCGCTTGCTCTGTCACCCGGCTAGACTCACTGCCGCGCTGCCGTGTCTATTTCCCGCACAACTCGACGAACAGAGAAAGAGACCGCACACGGTTAGTCTGGTGTAGAATCTTTGGTGCAATTTGGAATTGCTTCTCTGCTGTCAGACAACACTGTCCACATGATTTTTAGATGCGCAAAGTGCCACTAGGAGACTGTTTGCTTCCATTCCAACCTCGTGTGGCTCTTTCTTTCTTTCTTTCTTGCTTCTCCCAATGCGATCCTCCTAGTCGCAACACCGCATTGCGCGCATCCATCCGGCCTTGCTTCATCGCCGCCATCACCGCTCACCACCGCACTCCGCACTCCGCTCATCCGCCAGAGAGTGTTTCCTTCAATTGGTCTCATTGCCTCTTTACCACGCCCGCATCTAAGCGCCGCCCGCCCTCAGCCTCGTCTGCATTCAGCTTGGCCGCCTTGCTTTCCACTCGGCTCTCTCTTGGCCGGTTGCCGAGTGGCGCTCCTCGTTCGGGTCGCCTTACTCTCCGACGCACCCTTCCATCAGCGCCACCGCTTTCCTGCGCTCCATCTTCAAATATATACCCCTCCCTCTTGGCCTCTTGACTCTGCCCCTTTCCCTCCAACACTCGATCCTCCCCCTGACAACATGGCTACCCTCGAGCTGCAGAGGCCCAAGCCTCTGCGCCCCGCACCCCTCTCGCCCTCGTCATCCTCGCGTCGCCTCTCGAGCGCGCCCCCCACCCCTTGCTCTCCCACCATCATCCGCACCCCGGACTTTATCCTCCTTCCCTCGGTGCCCACACACGAGCCAGAGGACAACCTGCCCAGCCCCATGGCTCTCCAGCATCAGTTTGCCATTGCCGCTCACAACGACGCGCAAGCAAGACGCAGCCGCCAAGGCTCTTCCGAAGACCACCATCGCATGGCCCCAACAGCTTCTCACCGCAGTGATGGCAGCAGCAGCAGCAGCAGCAGCAACAGCAACAACCACATGATGCACGATCACGACGAGCTCGAGGAGATCGTCGAGCCCGACAACGCCTTGGACTCGGACCCCGCTGCCTCGCACGATGCGCTCCGAGACGTTCGCAACCAGCAGCTCGACTCGCTCCAGACTGTCGTGCATTCCATCGCAGAGGCCCACTTCGAGTCGGCCAGCAGTCCCAACGCCGACGTCACCCAGATCCTCGACGACCTCTTCGCCTCGCTGCGCCGCATCGGTGGCCACAATGCTCCGTTGTCCCCGACCTTTGCGCGCTCCCCGCTTCCCAGCGTCAACCAGATGTCCGACGTCGACCGTCTCGTGCTGCTCGTCGACAGGCTCACTCTCGCCTACGGCCGCGTGCAGGATGCACAGCAAGCCGGCTTGCTTGCCAACCTCAACACGCTCGCACAGAGCCTCATCGCCTCCGAGCGCCGTCTTGCGCGCGCTGCGCTCGAGAGTCCGCCGCGCACGCCCCGCGCCCTAGCTGCTGCGCGTCGTCGTCGCTCGGCCCACTCGCCCCAGTCGAGTGTCTTTGCGCCTGGCTCGCGCAGCTCGTTCAGCTCGATCGGCTCGTATGCCACCCTTTCCACCTCTTCGGACGAGGCGACTCCTACGCCAGGTAGCCAAGTGCAACTGCTCGAGCAAAAGGTTTCGCCTGCGCCTGCGCCTGAGCAGCAGCACGTTGACGGCTCCACCTTTGACATGGCCACCGTCCGAAGTGCCACCAGCCGCACCTCGACGTTCTCGCTCGAGACGCTCTACGCCCCTCAGCCTCCGACTGCTTTGGGTCTGATTCACCCGCAGTCGCCCCGCTCGGACCAGGCCTCGCGTGCCGCTTCCGTGGGCGAACGGTCCGACTCGACCGCGCTCCCCAACCGCAAGCGCTACTCGGTGCAGACCGACAGCGCTGCCAGCACTGCCTTGCCCAGCTACGACGCCGTTGGCAAGGCTTTTGCGTCCCAGACCAAGCAGAGGCAGCCGTCCGAGTCGGACGACTTGCCGCAGTACGATCCGGCTCTTGCTGACGCTGGCTTCTCGGCCGACGTCAAGAAGCCCGTCGAGGCGCCGACGCTGCTCGAGCGACGCCGTGCCAAGCTCGCGGCGCAGCACAGCGCCTATGCCGCCCGCACCCCCGAGGACCTCGCCATGGTGCAGAGCTCCATCGACCGCCTCTCGACCGTCATGCCGCAGCTCGACAACCAGCGTGTGCTCTCGCCCGACGAGCAGCGCGAGGCGCAGCTGCACCACATGATGCGTCGCCTCGCCGAGTCGAGCAGCAAGCGTCTCAACGACCAGCGCAGCGACCCGCCCGTCTTGAGCGCGCCGCGCGCCGCGCCTGCGCCACCGGCTGCGACGCCGCTGCCCCAGCTCGATGCTATCAGCGAGCTGCCACGCCGGGGCATTTTGAAGCAGAGCGAGAGCGAGGTGCCCAAGACGCCGACGACGCCCATGTCGGTGCACAGTGCGTCCTCGTCGCGCCGCAGCTCGCTGCTTCCCGGTGCGTTTGCACGCAAGATTTCGATTTCGAGTATCGGCAATGCGCTGCGTCGTGCTTCGATCTACGACACGGCCAAGTTGAAGCCCAAAGAGGTGGTTGAGGAGCAGGGCGAGCATGCTGCTGCAACTGCTGCTGCATCTGCTGCTGCATCTGCTGCTGCGAGTGTGGATGGCGACAAGACGGTGCGTCGCCGTCGTGCTGCGACGCAAGACTCGCGCACCAAGTCGGATATTGCGGACGGGCTCGCGAGCCTGTTCAACAACGGCAAGGCGCGCAAGGGCAGCATCCCCGAGACGAACAAGGCGGCGCAGCGCGCGTCGCAGAGCTTCCGCGCGATTTACTTTGCGGACGACACGCCGCGCGGGCGCGATGCGAGCCTGCAGCCGCGCGCCAGCGTCGAAGAGGAGGACGGCATGCTGGACGACTACAGCTTTGCCACCTTCGACACCACCGCGTCCAACCACCGGCTGTCGGTGTTCTCGGATCCGCCGCGCAGCCCGGTGAGCTGGGGCAGCAGCCGCAGCAGCCACGTGTCGTCGCGGCGCAGCTCGCAGCTCACCACGTCGGACGCCGCGACGCCTACGTGGCCCAAGTCGCCGTTGACGCCCATTTCGCCCGTGGCGTCGCGCCGCAGCCCGACAGCGCCGTCCAAGCCGGCGGTCTCGTTTGCCGCGGATACGCTGCAGCCTCCGGTGGGCGCGAGGGGCGCGGCGTCGCTCCAGACCCAGCTGCGCGAGGATCGTTCCGGTAAGTGTGCTGCGTGTGTGTGTGCTTCCGCTGCTGGTGCTGCTGAGGGGGATGTGGTGGTGTACAGCGTGTTGGAGCGCGTCGCTGACCCTCTTGCTTCTTCTGCGCAGTGTGAGCTCGAGTTCTGGGCCGACGCGCACCACGCGCTCGGGTGCGTCGCCGTGCTCCTCTGGTCCACGTCGGACGTGGACATCGTGTACGAGGCGCGCGATGCAACGCTGTACATTGCCCCTGTGCGTGCGCGCGTGTGTGTGTCCAGCAGCAGCAGCAGCAGCAGCGGTGGCGAGCACGACCACGTGAGCGTTCCACTCCCGGTCAACGTGGAGGGTCGGCAGAAAGGGATGGTGCGGTTGGAGGCGGGCAAGGTGGGCAGTGTAAAGTTGAGCATGTGCGAGGAGGAGCGCGTGAGGGGCGAGGAGGAGAGCAGGGGTGTCGGGGGTGCGGGGTTTCCGTTGGGGGCGGCGCGGATGGCGGGGGGTGAGGGCGTGGTGTGTGGCGTGTGCTGTGCGCGCGGTGTGGTGCCGGTGGACGGGGCTGGTGTAGGGCCGTGTGCGGAGGGTGGGGCGCTTTTGGAAGGCTCCACGTCGACAGTCGATGCTGCCGCTTCGAACGCAGCCTCACCGCGCACCGAAGCCGTCGCTGCTTCGCCCCGCTTACCGCCGCTGCTCAAGACAGCAGGAGTGAAATGGCGCGCACTCCCGTCCAAGGGGTGGGAAGAGCTCGTGGATGCGTGGATGTGCCATGCGGACCAGGAGCTCAACCGGTCGCTTACCGAGACCGCGGTGCGGTTCGCGAGTCGGATCCACGCTGAGGGTGGTCAGAGCGAGGGCGAGGCAGAGGCGCAGACGGTGTGGGTCGGCGACACGTACTTTTTGGTGCCGCGGAGACTGGTCGACGAGTCGGCGGTTGTGTTTGACGTGGATGCGGGGTCGCAGCAGACAGTAAGTTTTCTTTCCCCTGAACTCCAGCAATCTGCTCGAGGCGTAGAGCACGACGGACCGGATAGAAAGTCGACGTTTCCCCGCCTCGACTTCGGTGCGAGGAGGATCCATGGATCGTCGACTGATACACCGCTTGTCCAAGATCAGACACCTCTCTCTTGCATCATCCCGGCCTGGTTCTGGATGGGTCCATCGTTGCGCTGCACTTTGATCCGCTCTTTCGCTCGTGTACGGGTTTCGCGTTGTCGCCATGCATCGTCTGGACTCGCACCGCCGTTTCCCCCGAGGGAGATTGCGTTCCGGTGTGATTCTAGCAAAACGTGGTGGCAGTGTGGATGGCCGATGCATAGGGTGGATCGAGCGGGTGGGAAGGGCGGGTGATGGGCCCGATCGGAACAGGGCGGGAGGGGGATGGAGAGGGAAGAGCGTGGGTCGGTCCGATCGAACAGAACACTTGCTCGCTGCACAGGTTCACAGCTCGACGCGTCTACCCGGCTCACGTACATCCTCTCACCACGCGTTGCTCCATTCTTTCCGAGACACTGCTGACACGATTGCTCTTCCAACGGCTGTGATTGTAACAGGTCATGCGGTGCGCAACGTGCCGCAGCACACTCGGCGAGATCTCATCCCCCGCCACCGGTACATCCACGGTCAAGCTGAGCAAGTACATGCTCGAACCTTGCTCCCTTCCGCAACACACCTGGATGTCCACCCTCCTCGCGACCCTCCAACACGCCGCAGCATCGCACGGCTCGCGGCGCTTCCTCGTGCAACCCACACCTTGTTCCGCCCCAGGCATCGAAGTGTGGCTCTTCTCACGCGCGCTCTTCACCACCTCGCTCGCACGCCACTGGTCCGTTCTCGGGCGTCAAAAAGGTGCAGGCGAGGTGTGGAAGGGCCACCGGCTGTTCTTCCGCACACCCTCGGTGGAGGGCGACGCGGCCGAGACGATCGAGCTGCCGCAGCCCGTGTACGGGTGGCTGGTGGACGCGATGAGGCAGTGCAATGCTTCGCTGCCGCGCGAGCTGGCGAGTGTGCTGCCGACGTGGAGCACTGCGTATCTCGCCACGCCGGTTGGCGAGGAGCAGTCGTGATGCAATGCAGATACGTTCGAATTGAGTGATACTGTAGCCAAGCGCGTTGATGTGCCACTGCGCTGGACGCATCCAGCAGGACGCGGTGCGAGAGCAGTGTCTCAGAGTTGGGCGTCGGAAAGAAAAGACACGCATGCGAAAACACGTAAATTGCACACCGAGCCTGAGCAGCTGCGTGTGCCGTCGCCCGCTGCCCCGTTGTCTTTCACAGTCCCAGTTGCGTGCCCCAACCCACTTTCCCTTTCGTCGAGCCGAAATCCGGCTTTCAATGAGTGCGTCAGAGTGCGTCGGATGCTGAATGAGCCAATGACCAGCAGCGGCTCCGCGTCGGCACAGCTTCGGGATTGCGTTGCGATTGCTTCTCGGCCGCCAGCTGTCAGAAGTGCAGAGAAAAAGCTCTAAAAACAGAGTGGAAAAAGGCGCGTGGGCCATTTGATGGAAACGCGCTGCTGCGTGCCAGCGAGAGAGAGAGAGAGACAGAGAAATTGGGCGAAAGAGCGCAGAAGGAGAAATTCAGCGAGAAGACGCACACGCAACACGCACGCAACCAACTCTCGACACGCTCTCTCTCAGCCGGCAGCGTCGAAAAAGTCTAATTGCGGGCGACGACCCTTTTGGGATCAGTCAGACGAGCGATAGCGCATCGGTATCGGCTTGTGCTTCGACCACCATTCTCGCGATACCCTCTTCGACCCTTTGCTTGCAGCCTCTGGCATCGCAGATCGACTCAGAGCTGCCAGCATCGCAGACGCCGCCTCGGTCGTCGTCATCCCACCCCGCGTGCTTCGCCCTTCATGGCCGCGTGATTGGCTCAGCTCAGCAGAGCCTTTCCTTCACATCGGCATCTTCCGATCGTCACCCCAACCAAGCTTATAGCCGCAACGCTAGCTCGCCCCAACAATGGACTCGATTTTCGGCCGCAAAAAGCGTTCGCGCCAGTTCAACTCGGAAGCGGCCGACAAGGCGATCCCCTACGAACGCACCGCGAGCGGACGCACGCCCGTGCCCGTCGATAGCGTGCTCGCCAGCTCGTCTTACCACACCAACGCGAGCCCCACCAGCTCCAAGCTCTCGATCGGCAACCCGTCTGGCAATCCTGCGCTCGGCAGCGGCGTACATCGCTCCAGCGCCTACTCGGATGTCCACTACGACGTGCCCAGATCCAGGCTCGCCAACGCATCCTCTTCCTCGAATGTTGAGGATTTCGCCCCCTATCCCTCGTCGTCATCCATCATCTCGCATGCCAATGGATCCACCATCTCGTCGAGCGCGGGTCTCTCGTCGCATCGTCGCAACGCTTCCGCTGCTTCCTCGTCCCGTCACGGCGTGAGCACCCACGACTCGATGCATTCCACCTCGTCCTCGTTTGCTCCCAACGGCACACGCTCTTCCCGCTACACCTCCAACACCAGCGTGGGGCCAGCTGCAGACGCCCGCTACCATGCCTCTCACATGCTGCACGATGTCGTCAGCAGAATGTCGGTCGCTTCCACCGCCACGGGTGCTTACGACGACGCAAGGAACACGCCCAGCGCAAGTGGAAGCCATTCCAGCCTCGCCAGAGAATCCTACCTCCCGCCACAATCGTCACAACAGCACGGCGGCAAGGCGCCCGACTTTGTCCTCCAACGTCCTCCAGATGACCACGTCGAACGTCTCTTTGCCGAGCTCATGGACAAGCGCGACTTTCTCAACGTGCCCGGCGGCAACCTCTCCGACGAACTCAAGGAGACGGCGCGCCGCAACATGCTCAATTTCAGCGTCGACAAAAAGTGGACGCTCGTCTACAACGACAAGCTCACCGAATGGCACGCCGAAAAGGAACGCGACCGCAACCGTCGTCACCACGCAGGCCAGCCCGGCGGTCCAGCCGGTGCCGGCTCCAGCATGCTCATCACGCGCAACTCGCCAGAATGGTTCATCAAAAAGTTCATGGACGGCACCGTCACCACCAAGCACATCGAGTCGCTCGCCGTCACGCTGCGTACCTGTGCCATCGGCTGGATCCAGAGCTTTGTCGAGGCAAAAGGCACCCCCGTCCTCGCCAGCTTCCTGAGTGGATTGCACGCCAAGGGCATCAAGAACGACAACGATCTCGCGCTCGAGTACGAGGTGCTCAAGGCCTTCCGCTCGCTCTTCAACTCCAAGCCGGGCGCCAACGATGCGCTCGCCCAGCCCAAATGCATCAGCGGCATTACGCACTCGATGATCTCGCTCCAGCTCACCACACGCAAGCAGGCCGCCGACATCTTGCTCTTTTTGTGTCATTGGGACAAGCCCACCGGTCATCGGCTCGTCCTGAAAGCGTTCGACGACCTCAAGACGAGCCAGGGCGACCACGGCCGCTTCGATGCCTGGTTCCGCGTGCTCGAGCAGACCATCGACGGCCGCGGCAAGATGGGCTCCATGGTCGGCGCCTCGGATGAAGTGAAGAAGCTCAGCGTCGTCGGTCCGCACGAGTCGAGCTTGAACGAGTACGCCATCAACAACATGTTTCTCATCAACGCCATCCTCAACTCGGACATTGTGCCCGAATTCGAGGTGCGCGTCCACCTGCGCAACCAGATGGAGGCGAGTGGGTTGCAGCGCATCCTCATCAAGATGCACGCCTTCAAGAACCCGGACCTCGACGCACAGATCGGCGTCTTTGAAAAGGGCGCAGAGGCCGATCACGAGGACGTCGTCGAGACGTTCAACAAGGAGGTGCTCACCGACCTCAGCGATCCCGTCGACGTGTTCCGCGCCATCGTGGGCAAGGTGGAAGGCTCGCGCGCCTACGACTTTTTCCTCTCGGCCTTGCAGCATCTGCTGCTGATTCGCAGAGACGGCGACGACCTCGTCCACTACTACCAGCTCATCGACTCGATGGTCACCTCGGTCGTCATGGATCGCAAGGGCGCCGTCGAGGGCAACGATCTTTCCTCTTTGCTCGGCGTCTCGGTCAACAACGTGCTCTCACGCTTTGCCGACCAGGACCACATCAACTCGATGCAGTCGGAACTGCAAAAGGCGAAAGCCAAAGCGGCCGCGCTCGAACAGGAGAAGCTGCAGCTCGAGTCCAAGCTCAAAGCGGGCTCGGACGGGCTCATCGGCAAGCTGCAGGAGCAGATCGAGAAGCTCGAAGACGATCTGGCGCTGGCCAGGGGCAATGCAGGCGCGGCACGCGACGAGATGGACGACATGGAAAAGGCGTACATCGATCGAGTGGTTGCTTTGGAAATTCAGATCCGCGAGCTCTACGACATGCTTCGCGAGGCGCAGATGGACATCAGCGATGTCGCTGCGCCGGGCAAGGGCAGCTTGGACCGCCAGCAGCTAGTGGATACGCTCGAAAAGCAGCTCGAGCGCAACAAGACCATCCGCAAGCTCGAGGCGAATGCACGCAAGAATAAAGGCAATGGCAAGGGTGGCGATGTTCCGCCTGTGCCTGCGCTGCCCGGCACGCCTTCCGAGGACGACCGCAAGCGCATCTCTGCCTCGGTGCGTCGCCAGTCGACCTTGGCACGTTCAGCCGAGAATGGCGCCGCGGGTGACGCGAACGGTGCGGACGAGGACGAGCGGGACGAGGACGAGGGACACGACGAGGAGCCCCTGGATCCCGAGGCGGCCAAGTGGAAGATCCAGGCGACTCTGGCTGCAGGCATGGCGCAAAACACGGACCTGGCTTCGCGCATGGTGGATGCGCGCGAGTCGCGACGTCGCAAGGCGCAGGCACCGTCACCCAAGGCAACCGCCAAGCGCACCTCGCATCCTGCGGTGCGCACGTTGCTCGACGAGATCCGACGCCAGCGCGAGGACGAGTCGGACTCGGACGACGACTTGATCGCTGGCCGAGGAAAGAAGAAGCCTGCTGCGCTGTCGAGTGTCGCAGAGGGACACGCTGTTGGTGTACCTCCTGCGCCGCCTGCGCCTCCAGCTCTTGCTCCTGCGGGACTGGCTCCGCCACCGCCACCGCCACCGCCTCCTCCTCCTCCTCCTCCTCCTCCGCCGCCGCCCATGTTGCTCTCTGTGGCTGCAGGCATGCCGGCGAGTCAAAAGGCGCTGCTCGACGCCGCTGCCATGCCACCACCGCCGCCTCCCCCGCCTCCGCCTGCGCCAGGGATGCTGCCTGGTTTCTCGCAGTCCAGCAGCCAGGGCATCAGCGCCGACATGCGGTCCGCCTTTTCGACGCCCGACTCGTCGCGTCCCGGTTCGATGCTCGCCTCGGGCGCCGGCACGCCTGCTCCACCGGCTCCACCGCCGCCTGGCTCGGTGAGCGAGTCGCCCATGCAGGACGGCAGCCTCTTCCGCAACTCGATGATGAACGTGCGCGCGTCGTACGCGCCCATGAACCTCGGTCCTGCTGGTCCGATCGCCGCACCGCCTGCGCCTGGCGTGGCTGGGCTGTTTGCCAACCATGCGCTCAGCCGCAAAGAGGTGCTCGCCATGGCGCGGTCCAAGATGAAGCAGCTGCAGTGGGACAAGCTGTCGCCGCAGCATGCGGCCGAGACCATCTTTGGGCAGCACGAGCTGACGGCGGACGAAGAGCAGGTGGTCAAGATGCTGCAGCAGGAGGGGCTGTTCGACGAGATGGAGGAGGACTTTAAAGCCAAGCAGCCGGTGAAAAAGTCGGCGGCCACCGCCAAGAAGGACAAGATCGAGCTCAAGACGCACCTGAGCCTGCAGACGCGCCAGGGCATCGAGATGGTGCTCAAGCGCGTCAAGTCGAGCTTGACCGAGAGCAAGCAGGCGTCGCCCGAGGAGGTGGCGCACCACATTATCAACTGCAACGACGCGGTGCTCGACCAGAGCTTCTTGACCGAGCTGCTGCGCCACTATCCCGAGAGCGAGACCAAGGGGCAGCTGGGCGAGTACCGCAATGCGTCGGACGAGGAGCTGCGCCTGCTGCATCCCGCCGATCGACTCGTGGTGCTGCTCATGACGGTGCCGCATCTCAAGGAAAAGGTCAAGGGTCTGCTGTACATGACCAAGTACAAGGAGACGTTCGACCTGATCAAGTCGGGAACCGTCAAAGTCAGGGACGCCTCGGAGGGGCTGATGAAGGCCAAGGCGTTTGCGCGGCTGCTCAGCTTGATCCTCATGATGGGCAACTATCTCAACTCGACCGGTGTGCAAGGTGGAGCGTTTGGATTCAAGATCACGTCGATCAACAAGCTGGTCGACACCAAGGCTTCGGACGGCACCACGCTGCTGCATTTCATCGAACGCACCATCTCGAAATGCTTCCCGGAGGTGGAGGCGTTTATGGACGAGCTCGAGCTGCCTGCCGAGGCGTGCCGCGTGCAGCTGTGGGATCTGCGCCGCGACCTGGCCGAGCTCAAGTCGGGCAGCTTCCAGCACCGCAAGGATCTGGATCGGCTGCTGGACGAAAACGAGGAGAATCTGCAGGATCCGTACGTCAAGATCATGCTGCCTTTCCTCAACGACGCGGCGTCGGAGCTGCAGCGGCTCAACGACCAGGTGCAGTTCACGGAGCGCGTGTACGCCGAGGCGCTCAAGTACTTTGGCGAGGGCCCGGATCCCAAGAAGCGCGGGCTGGGCCAGCTGGCCAACCAGACGATGCGCACCGAGGACTTTTTCGGTATCTTCAAGGAGTTCCTGGCGGCGTACAAGAAGGTCAAGGTGGACAATGTGCGCATTGGCGAGCAGCGCGCGATGGAGGCCAAGCGACGCACGGCGGCCGAGGAGAGGGAGAAGGAGCGGCAGGAGGCGCTGGCGAGGAAGGAGGCGGGTGTAGATGACAGTGCGGTGCTCGAGACGCTGTTGGGGTCGTTGAGGAGTGGTGGGGGTGGACCGCACAAGCAGAGGAGGAAGGCGAGGGAGAGGCGGCAGACGAATGCTGCTGCGGCGGCGGCGGCGGCGGCGGCGGGAGGAAGGGCAGGAGCTGGGGCAGCGGGTGCGGCGGGTGCAGGGGCGGGAGGAGGTGGCTCGGAGGATTCGAGCTCGGGCGCCGGCAGCGTGCTCGTCGGTGCGCAGGGCAGTCCGTCGGACGTGGCTGCTGCTATGCTGGCCAAGCTGCAAGGCGGAGAGGAGGGCGAAGCGGCTGCGGCTAGCGCGAGCGCAAGCGCGTTCAGAACGACGCGAAGACGCGACCGTCGTTCGGGTCGGGATGCTCTTCCTCCTCCTCCCGGGTCTGCCAGTGTTGGTGCTTCCGCACAAGCATCAGGTGCGACGACAGCAGCGTCGCCGACGATGACGACCGACTCGTCACCGGCGCTGTCGCAGCAAGTGTCGTCGACGACGCACACGCCGTCAGCGTCGATCTCGGTGTCGTCGTCCGGCATGCGTGTGGGCGGCGATACGACGGTGGGCGATGCGACGTTGGTGCCTTCTGTGTCGGCTCGGAGCGATTCTGTGGGGGGGTCTGTTTTGGCTCAAGGGCACGCACATGCACACGCACACGCAGCAGCAGAGGAGGAGGAGGAGGAGGATGCGGAAGAGGACGACGGGGAGGAGGACGAAGACGAGCAAGACAGCCACTTTGAAGATGCGCTGGCTGCACCGCGCAAGTCGGATGTCGGGGCAGGCGGGGGCGGCTCGGATCTGGAGTGGTTTGATCCGGACCTGTCTGGGTTCTCGGCGGCTGGGCAGAGCGTCAAGTCGAGCAGCGGCGTTTAGGGGAGGATATACTCGTGTCTAATCGATTGATGGACTGGCCGTGTTTGCCGTTTGTGTGTATGAGTCGAGTGTGGGTTGGGGGTTCACAGGTGTTTGGGCGTGGTGGAGGAAGAAAGGGTTTCTCGGCAGCCGAGATCCGAGCTTTTGCTCAGAAAAATATTCCGCTCGATTGCGAAGGGTCTTGTTGTTCTTTGTTCCACCACTATACAACTATACGAACATTCATCGCCGTGCATTGCTAGACGTTTTGGATCATGCGATCTTCGGCGGCGCGGTCGATTGCGAGGTTTGCGGGTATAAGCGGCGGCAGCAGCAGCAGCAGCAGCAGTCATGCTGTGCTTGCCACGGTATCGGCACGGACAGCGGCGGTGGTGCGAGGGGGTGCGGGCAAGGGCAAGGCTGGGCAAGGGTCGAGCACGCCGCTGTGCCGTACACTGTACACGACTGCACCGACACGCGACGCGGTCAGTGGCGCCTCTCCTCCTGCGTCAACGACGCCGCCTCTGCCGCCACCGTCGCCTTCGTCCTCGTTCGCGCACCCACCAACGTCGTTTACCGGGCTCGGAACGACGCAGCTGTCGCCGGACATCATGCTGCGCTGCACGATCTTCGACTCGACGGGCTCGGCGACGTCCACCTCGGGCGTGTTTAAAAAGTCGCGCCTGTGCACCGAGCACGGGCTCGAGCCGCGCGACCTGCGCAAGATCGACTCGCGCGTGCCCAACCTGGTGCCCACCATCCTCGCGCGGCGCGGGGGGATCCTGGTCAACATCCTGCACATCCGCGCCATGATCAAGAAGGACAAGGTGCTGCTGTTCGACAGCTACGGCTCGACGGACAGCCAGCTCCATTCGGCGTTCGTGTACAATCTGCAGCACAACCTGCGTCCGCACAACCACCACCCGTCGCACGGCGCGCTGGCGTACGAGTTCCGCGCGTTGGAGAGCATCCTCGTGTCGGTGCTGGATGCGTTGAGGATCGAGTTGGGTGTGGTAAGGAGTTGGACGAGCGGGGTCTTGGAGGAGCTGGATGATGATGTGGATCGCGAGAAGCTAAGGACGCTGCTGCAGGTGAGCAGGAAGCTGACGGCGTTTCTGAGTCGCGGGAAAGCGGTCAAGAATGCGGTGGTCGAGGTGCTGGAGAACGAGGAGGACATGCAGTTGATGTACCTCTCCGAACCAGCATCTGCCCGCAGCAGCGACACAGCCTCCCCGTCCCCCTCCCCTTCCGCACCCTCCACCACCGACCCCGCACCCGACCCGTCCGCAATGGACGAGCTCGAGCTCCTGCTCGAATCGTTCGACAAGCAAGTCGAAGAAGTCGTCGCCGAAACGACCCAGCTCCACTCGGACATCACCAACACGCAGGAAGTCGTCGAACTCATCCTCGACAACAACCGCAACAAGCTGCTCGCTTTGGACCTGAAAACCTCGATTGCGACCATGGGCATCTCGGCGGGCACGCTGTGGGCCGGGCTGTTCGGGATGAATTTGCGGAGCGGGATGGAGGAGATGGACTGGGCGTTTGGCGTGGTGAGCGGCGTGGCGATGGGTGCGGTGTGTCTGACGGCGGGTGTGGGGTTGCGGAGGTTGGAGCAGTTGAGAAGGGTTGGGTTGGGGATGGGGAAGCGGGAGAGGGAGAGGAGGAGGGGGTGGGGGTGGAGGTGGAGAGCGGGGAAGAGGGAGGCGGCACCGGGGGGCGTGCCGGTGTACCCTACGTCGTGGGCGCCCGACGGTGCTCCGCAGCCTGTCAACCACCCCGCATCATGGCCACACACCCCGGGCGCCTCGG
>LT795065.1:0-83127 GCA_900162835.1 Sporisorium reilianum f. sp. reilianum | reverse complement strand
CAACGCGGCGTCGCACGCGCACACCGCTGCTGCCCCGGGCGCGCGTGCTGGCGCACTGGACGGCGCACCGCCACTAGCGACAGCGACGGCGGCAGCAGGGCTCGGCATGGGATTAGGGTCCAAGTGGGACCCTTCGTCCAAGCTCGCCGCCACCAGCAGCGGTGGTGGTCCTGGTGCAGCGGGTGCGGCAGCAGCAGGGGGCAGCAAGAAGCGCCGCAAGCCGTAGAAGCCTTTCTCGCAATTCACACGCACATCGCTCACGTTGATACATCTTGTCTTTGGCTCTGCCACGCCCACACACCGGTTCGGGCAGCGGGAAGCACCGCTGTGATGTTGTGCTGTGTTCCAGCCGCCAGAACCAGCCCTGTTTCATGAGCGACGCTGAGCAGCGCTGAGCAGCGTGCACACCGCGTGGTGCGTCGAGCGGGCACGCGGGGATGCTCCTCAGTGAGCATGTTGACGGGAAGCACGCGGTGTGCGTCGAGGCCGCGCGTGGCTGTCGCTGTCTCGCCATGTCACAGCTCCGCTTCGCCTTTCAGCGCGCTCTCGTCACTGCTCCACTCACACACAGCACACTCGTGAAGCAACAACGCGCTCGATCTCCCACGTCGACACACATCGAACCACAGAGAGTGGGGGGAAGTTGTGCGCATTGCATGTGTGCGCCAACCATGTCCGAAACAGTGAGTGTTTCACCCCAAAGCTTGCCGGTACAGGTCGCGCCCCACGACGGCGTGCAGTGCCGTGAGGCGCGCATGCAGCCAGCGCTTGACTGTCTGTGCGTCGTTCGCGGCTAGCCGCACGACCACCGCGCCCGCTTCGTCCTCTTCGATGCGGCTTAGGCTCCACAGCACCTGCTTGTCGTGCACTGCTGTCGTCGGGCGCTGCTGCACGGCTTCGAACTCGTGCTCGAGCGTCTCGATGACAGCGAGCGCGTCGGGCCCGGCGAGGAGCAGCGTCGCATAGCACCCGTACGGATGCGTGCGGCGCGCGAGCTCGCTGAAGCGCCACCCCGTCAGCGGGTCCGTGTGCTGCTCCTCCGCACACTGGGAGAGCAGCACCGTATCGCGCGCGACGACGTGGCCGGCAATGCGCACGTCGTTGCGCGAGCGGTAGTGCGCAAACGCCCACAGCTCCGGATCGCGCGTGCCGACCGAGTAGTCTTTCACCGGACCCCCGCCGGCGGGGGACGCAGAGTGCGAATCGAGGTGGTTCAGCTTTGCGCCACCGGTGCTGGCCGGCGGGACGGCGGTGCGTCCGGGCGTGATCCAGTCCAAGACAATGCACGACGACGAGCGCGCGCGCAGATCAAAGCGCTGCACCTGGTCGTAGCGCGCCGAGGCGAAGCACGTCACTGGGTCCGGCAGCAGCACGAGCGTCGCGTGCGCGCGTACGAGGAAGCGCACGTTCTGGCGCGTCATGCTCTGCCCCCCTCCGCTGCTCTGCGAGCTGGGCGCGGAAGTGAAGCTCGCCGTGCTCACGCCGAGCGTCGGCCGGCTCGTGCGCGTCTTGAACACCTTCGTACTGCCCTGCGTCAAGATCAACAGACAGCAGCCCGAACCAACATCGACATCCAGATCGACACTGTCGCCCGACACGAGCCCGCCGCCATACCCGACCATGTACAGCGCGCTGACCGCTTTCGGCGCTTCGCTGCGCTGCGCAGCATCTGCGCTCGAATCCTTGTCGGCGCCTGTCGGTGCGCTCACAGCCGCCTGCGAGCCGGCAGCTGCGGCGGCACGCGCGCGGACGAGCGCGTCTCGGGAAGCATTCCTGGAACTGACGGCAGGCGCGATAAGTTTGAGCGGGAACGTAAACGAAAGATGGGTAAACAGTGCCACCCCACGCACAGTGCGACGCAACACGGCCAGGCCCTCACCATTAAACGTAGCGCCGCCGCTATCCGCCGCCGTGCTGCCGCTGGCCGCAGCAGCATCGGCCTCCTGCTGGACGGTCTTGTAGATCTTCTTGAGCGTCGGTTTGGACTTGAATTCTTCAAGTTGCGGCTGCTCGCCGGAGGACGAGGCGCGGATGCGCTGCTGGCGCTTCTCGAGGTCGTGCGCCCACATGGCGGCGCCGATGCGGTTCGAGATGGAAAACACGAGGCCGATCAGCGGGATGCGTTCCATGAGCGCGGCGACAAAGCCGAAGCTGCGGTAGGCGGCTTGGCGCTCGGTGATCCAGAGCTCGATCTGGAACGGCGACATGCGTTTGGCCTCGAAGAACGATTTGTGCAGGATGCGGCCGTAGGTGAGCGAGCGCAAAGCGGCGCCGAGGGCCATACCGAAGAAGGGGACAAAGTCGACCGGCAGCAGAAAGACTTTAGAGAGAGGCTGTCAGCACCACTTTGTCTGGACTGCAGTGGAACGGCGGGGCTTACCTTTGAGAATGACGAGGCGCACGAGCGGCGACGCGAGCTTGAGATACCAGCCTTGCTTCTTGGCGTCCTTGATCGCTTTCTCGGTAGGAGGATTCGAAAACTCTTCGACGTACTCGGTCCACCAATCGGCGGCTTTGCCTCTGGACCGGACTGTCTGGATGTACGCCGTATTGCGGCACTCGCGCAGCTTGCGTCGGAGCCAGAACTCCATGATCGCATGCACCTGTCCCATGACAAACATGAACGTCGCAAAGGCTGCCCGAACGCAAAAATCAAGACATGAGCTCTCGAACTTGAACCTTACTGCAAAAGGGACGCAACTCACTCTGCAACGAAGGCACCGGGATCCTAAACGGCAGCGCATCGTCCGTCACATCCGCCGTCTGGACCATCTTGCCGTACACCGCGCTGAAGCCCGTCACGGACGCACTGGCCGACATGAAATAATACACGAACAGGCGCTGGACGGGCCACGTGCAGACCGCCCAGACGAGCGCGACGACCGAAGCGTGCTTGGCCGCCTTGGAGCACTTGGCCCACATGGGCTGCCATAGGGTGGGATCGTGCGCCAGACGGTACGCTCCGACGACGCAGTAGAGCGGTGGGAAGGTGAGCGTTTCCTGCGGCATGGTTCGCTGCTGCCCCCGCCCTGATCGTTGAGATGGTGGTTGATGGTGGAAGAGTGAGCTCTAAAAACGGCGTCAAAAATGTGGTGAGAAAAGTAGTGCAAAAAAAAAAAAAGGTGGCCTAAGCGCGCGACTGTGAGGCTCTGCCACCAAAAGGAGTCACATGCTCTCATCGCTGCTGCTGCTGCTGCTGCCGCTCATGCCGAATGTCGGGCTGACGCAGCATGTCGGCGCTCATCCGAATGGTAGCCTCTTGTCACGTCCGATCTCTGACCCAACAGTCTCTCTCGTCAAGGACTCGAGCCAAAAACATTATTGCATAACTATGTTACATGACTTTTTTTTGCACAGCTCAGAGCTTGTCGGCAATCATCTGCTCCATGGTGGCGCCGTCCTTGGCAAAGCCGGCGATGCCCTCGGCGAGCTTGGTGTTGGCCATGGGGTCCTTGGCGAGGTCGAGCAGGAAGGCGGGCTGGTCGTTGATGTACGACACCTTGGGCAGCGCCTCGGCGGCCTTGGCCTTGTCCACCGAGAGCTTCTGCTCGACGGGGCCCGACGTGTTCTTGAGCTCCTCGAGCAGCTTGGGCGAGATGGTGAGGAAGTCGCAGCCGGTGAGCTCGAGGATCTCGCCAATGTTGCGGAACGAGGCGCCCATCACAATCGTCTTGTAGCCGTGCTGGCGGTAGTACGTGTAGATCTTCTTGACCGACAGCACACCGGGGTCCTCGTGCGACGCGTACTCCTTGCCCTCGGCCTTCTTGTAGTAGTCGAGGATGCGGCCCACAAAGGGCGAGATGAGCGTCACCTGCGCCTCGGCACACGCGACGGCCTGGTTGAAGCCAAACAGCAGCGTGAGGTTGCAGTGGATGTTGTGCTGCGCCTCGAGCTCGCGCGCGGCCTGGATGCCCTCCCAGGTGGAGGCGATCTTGATGAGCACGCGCTCGCGCTTGACACCGAGCGACTCGTAGAGCGCAATCAGGTGCTTGGCCTTCTCGATGGTGGCCTCCTTGTTGTACGACAGACGGGCATCAACCTCGGTCGAGACACGGCCGGGGATGATCTTGAGGATCTCGACACCGAACGCGACGAGCAGACGGTCCGTGGCGAGGTCGAGCTGCTTCGACTTGTCGTCGGTCTGCTCCTTGGCGTACTTGACGGCCACGTCGATCAGGCGCGCGTACTTTTCCTGCTTGACGGCAGCAAGGATGAGCGACTGTTTGTTCAAAACGACGAAAAGTCAGCATTGGTGGTCGAGGCGGTTACTTGCAACGGCAGAAAAAAAAAACTCACAGGGTTGGTGGTGGCATCCTGGGGCTTGTAAGCGTCGATGGACTCAAAGTCACCCGAGTCCGAGACGACGGCGGTGTACTGCTTGAGAGAGTCGAGGGCAGACATTTTTTGTTGTTAGAGGATGTTTGTTGGGAGAGAGAGAGAGAGAGAGTGGCAAGAAGCGATGATGGTAAGAAGGAAGAGCGGACGAACAGCTGAGCTCGACGTGGAATATATACGACCATGACTGATGATTCGGATCCATTCGGCGATCAGTCAGTGGGTCAGTCATGCAACGCAACGCAGCGCAACGCAGCAACTCAGGAGCAGATGCACAGAGACCAGCGCGAGATTTGCATGCTCAACGGCCCAACTGCTGCTGATCTGGAAGCGATAAGTGTTGGCAAGCGTGTTAATTTCGACATTTGCGCGCGGGCCACGGTCCGAATCTCGGAAGCCTCGCGCAGTCTCTCTGTAGATAGAAGAAAGCGCATTTTGAAAGCACCGCCGCGTCATCGATTTTCGCAACGCAAATCGTCGTCATCTCGAAATCTTTGCACTTGAATTCAAATCAAATCCCAAAAATCGAATCAGATTCAACCATTTTCGCTGCTGCTGTTGAGAATCGCAGATTAGTTACAGTCACAGAGTGCCGATCTGAGCTGACAGCTCTCGATTCCAGCGTGAGCAGCCAAGCTTCGAGAGCTGTTCGCTGCTGCGGCGGCCATGGCGGCGGCGGCGGCGGCTAGCAAAGAGTCAAGCCAAGGCTGCCATCTGCAATAGCATCGTCACCTTGCTGCTTCTCGTATTGCCCACCCGATTCGCCCTGTCGATCCTCTGTTGAACCCTTGAATTCGTTCGTTGATTCGAGTGATGCTGCTCTGATACAGACCGAGAGAGGCCTACGCATTCGTGATGACCACCTGGTAGATCGGGGGCCTGTCCTTCAGCACGAGCGCCTCGCCCGGCTGGTCTCCACCTGCGCACCCCGTGTAGGTGCCCTTGAACAGCGTCGCCTGGGCGTACGTCGTGAGGTAGCCCTCCTGGTTCACCGGGATCGAGTACGACTGCTGAAGCGTCGTCGACGTCGATTCGGAGTACGAGGTGCCGAACGTGGCGCCAATGTCGATGCCCTCGACGCTGCCGCCGGCCGAGAGGCTGAAGCTCGACTCGATCGTCGTCGTGTGCTGCACGCTCTCCGAGATGATGCACGGTGCGGCCGAGTTCTGGCAGTTGACCACGGACGATACCTGCGACGAAGCCGAGTAGGTGTCCTGCTGGCTCTCGACGGTGAAGCCGGAGCACTTGTCGTCGCGCCTGGCGAGCAGCGCGCGGCGCGAGAGCGGGCCGTCGTCGCACGGGTAGATCGACGCACCCTCCTGGCCCGTGATGCCCTGGAGCTGGATGCAGCCCGGCTTGCCGCCCGTCATGACTGCGATCACCGCATCCGCATTCGTGGGCGGGCACACCTGGTCGCGCGTGAGGTACACCTGCACCATCGGCCACTGCGCCTCGTACACCTTACCCGCCTTGGCGTACATCGACGCCTGCTCCGGCAGCAGCGCAGGCGCACATCCGTGGTAGCCGCACTCAATCGCCCCCGTCGACTGCGTCCACTCGTACGTCACCGTCTTGAGCAGCGTCTGACAGTTCTCGTCCGCATAGTACCCCACATCCAGCAGCGGAACCACGCCGTCATCCCGCCTGCCAATCGCTGTGCCCCACGCACCGGCAACCAGCTGTGCGAATACCAGCAGCAACAGCACCGCCGAGACTTTGGCCCCTCGACGTGCACCGGACTTGGACGCGTTGTTGCTCGTGCAGGCCAGCCCCACGTCGCTGCCCGTCCTGTTGGCCGTGGCCTGCAGGCAGTCGTTCACCTGCTGCGTGCTGTTGAAGATGCACCGGTACCCGCCGAGGTACTGCTGAGGGTTGCTGCAGCAGTTTTGCAGTAGACCGGCGGTTCCTGCGAAGCAGTACGAGCTGTTCATGGTTGAGGTTTGGTGCCTGGTGCTTGAGGTGCGCTGTGGAGTGCACTGCGTGAGGAGCGTGCTTGGAGATAGGCTTGGACGGCTTCGAAACGAGCGTATTTATACACGTTGGATGTGACGTGGTCTCGTATAGCAAGCAAAGAGCACAGCTGACCCTCACCACGAACGGATGCTGTACAAGAGAACAGCTACGAGACGTGTCACGGGTTGCCTTGCCATCCAAGGCGCGCAACGATCGCCTCAACGGAAGCAGCAGGCGATTGCTCGTCGAAGAACAGAGGTCGGTGGTGGTGGTAAGGTACATACCGTAAGCGGCGTCTTGAAACATGACGCAGAACAAGCTCAAGCGAAAACAATACCGCTCATCTAGTGTGAGAACGACACTCGGCATGAACCGCTGCCAGAAACGCCAACTTAGCATGGGAACGAGCTGCGGGGGCCATTGGCAGGTGTGCGGTACTTGCGATGGCGGTTGCGCCAAAACAAGGTCCTGGTTCGACGTGCCTTGCATGGAAGCACCACTTGCAATCGCCGACGTTAGAACGCGCTCTGCGACCTCGGTACAGACGATCCGTCGGGATGGCGGTACGCAGTGCCCTCGGCAGAACCTACTGAACACCCGAACAGGGTTACAAGACTCGAAGCGATCCGCAGACCCGGGCCTGGCGCCAAGCCGCGTTCCTCCCGTCGGAACGGCTGGCACTAAACGAAGCGAACGCGGCTAGACGATTGCGAGCCGAGCGTTCACTAAAATGGTCGATGTAGTCAGTGACGTCACGACTTGCTTCCTGCAATGACAGCTCGTAGATGTGTGCCATTGCCCATCGAAATGCATATAGCAGAGGTGAAAGCAAGGTCCCGTGACGAGAGACGAGGCATACAGTAAGTAGTGCTCGGCTGGCTGGCTTCCGTCGGATGCGATTTCGTATCATGTGTTCTCGGAAGCACCTCTTGGCTGGTACTCAGCCTGCGGCTTCCGTCGGAGCATACACGCCAGACAGCGCAAGTTGTGCCGACAGTGCAGCGGGCTTGGCCGAGTGAGCGATCCCCGATGCTCGAGCAATTCTGACCCCGATTGCCCGATCTGGTGCTTTGACAGCTGCTCGACGAAAGACACCTCGCAGCAAGAACATGATATCGATTGCGCACACCGGCCCTCAACGAGTAACCAGCATCCACTGGCAAGTCTTGCTGAGCTCCCAAACATCTTTTCGAAAGCAAGGTCGCTCTCGAAACAGAAATGGTCAGAGAGATTGCCGAAACACCCGCAAGCAGTGACATTGCCGGTAGCATGCGCTCGTGTTCGCCGGCCGCAGAAGCTTTCAGCATTGAACAGTTCAGGTGTGGTACGGAGCAGATGCATGAACAGCAAGTGGTACAAGTACATGTGAGATTGCGATGGTATACAGATGCAAGCGGAGCGGGGCATGAGCAGAAAGGATGGCAGCGTGGGAGAGCACGGTCTACATCTCGCCGCATTCTGTGAAAGGACAAGAGAAGGGTCAGTGATCGTGCATTCTGCGTCACCACTATCGACGTTGGGTGGACCACACTCACGAGTGACTCGAACGGGCATCTTGGGCCGATTATTCGCGCCCGTCGGAACATTCTCCATCTTGCGCAACGTCAACAATCCATCGACGACCTTGCCAAACACCACATGCTTGCCATCCAAGAACGGACACGGTTGCGCAGTCACAAAGAACTGACACCCATTTGTCCCCGGTCCAGAGTTGGCCATGCTCAGCAGTCCGGCCTTGTCGTGCTTGACGGCGAAATTCTCGTCGTCAAACTTGTCGCCGTAGATGCTGCGCGAGCCGGTGCCGTCAGCATTTAAAAAATCGCCGCCTTGGCACATAAAGTCCTTGATGATGCGGTGAAAGATGGAGTTCTTGTAGCCTTCGGGGACGTGGTTGGGTCGGAACTCGCCCGTGCACAGCTGGCGGAAGTTCTCGGCGGTGCGCGGGACAATGTCGGAGAAGAGCTCGAACTTGAGGCGGCCGGCGGGGGTGTCGCCGATCGAGATGTCCATGAACACGACAGGCCGGCCGTTGGTGCCTGCGCCGGGCACGGCTGTGGCGGTGGTGGGTGGATTGGACGATGCCATCTGTCTCGCTTTTGCGCTGTGCTTTGTGTGTAGGAACGAAGAAGGATGGTCGAGCAGTGAACTGTGCGCCAACTTGTTCAGCCTCGCGGCCAAGTTGTTCGGACTTGGGCATTGCAGCACAAAAAACGGATCTCAGGCCCGATTCTCTACTGGAAGCAACCCAATCGAGATTTGCATTTCGTCGAGTCGTGCGAGACGCTCTTGTGCGCATGTCCATGCAAAGCGCAGATTGATTGCTCGGCTGCGCCACGGCTTTCCTGCACCCTAAACCCTCGTTCGCCAGCCAGCCAGCCTGCCTGCCTGCCGCACAGATACGCACACACAGACACGCGAGCCTGTTTCTCGAAAGAAAGGCTTGCTTGCCACGTTCTCTTGCACATTGCATGCCAGCAAGCTAATACAAAGTCTCGGACCTGAATGATTGGCAGTCTCGCCGCCTCAACGCCCTAGCAATGGATACAGTAAGCGGGTGAGCGAGTGAGCAAAGCGTGTTGCGGGAGGCCTGCGAGCGAAAAAAAGGAGAAGCCAAGTGGGTCGCGGGTGAATGTGCAAGAGGATGCGTCTGGTTAACCAAATCAAACGCTGCCTCGAGTCTGACGACGAGATGGAAGCGCACAACTCAAGAGCAGGCGGGCGATGCGTGAGCGCTTTCCGCCTCGCCTCGCTGCTGCTGCTGCTGCTGCTTGTCGGAACGGCCGTGAGCATGACCTACATCACACAGTGGCAGGCCGTGATTTGAGAGACGGGCAGATCCACTCGAGCCTGTATCGCGCTGTGCTGTCGTGTGTGTGTCTCGTCGTTGGCCGCTGATCCGCGCATCCTGCCCGGCTGGAAAAGAGAAAGGAGGAGGAAAAAAAAAAGAGCTGTCCAGATCGATCTTGACTTTGGACCCTGAACGGGTCTCTCTCTCGATTGTCTCTGCTGTGCACTGCCTCTTCGCATTGTCGACGTATGCCAAGGTGAGACTTGCACGCCCAGGCATAGCCTTTTGCTTGTCAGCAGCTGCTCGACCCCACACTGTGAAAGCGAAGCTGGTGGTCACTGTATTCAGCGGTCGAGGTCGGTCAGTGTGATGGCGAGGGCTCATTGTGTGGGTTCGAGGAGGCAGCCAGCCACAGCGTGGGCAGGCAGGTCAAGTTCGAGATCTGGCTCAGAGAAAAAAGGTTGCGTCAGTTTCGCTCGTTGCAAAAACTTTTTTTTTTTGATGTGCTCTCTGCGCGCTGAAGTCTCGTTTTTTTCCATTTTGCTTGTTTTTCGACACCCTCGACCCTTGACCCTTGTGTGTCGTCTGCTCAACCGACCAACCACACAGCAAAGGCTCAGTCGGGCCAAAAGTCGATTTTTCTGCTGTTTCTCTCTGCTGCTGCTGCCACAACTCGACGGCGGCGCTGACAGATACGAGACTCTGCCAGCTGCTGCCCCCGCCTTTTTGTTTTTTTGGCGTGGGTCCAACTGGATTGTGCTCCTCCTCTGTTGGCTGCTGCTCCTCGCCTCGTCTTTGGCCGCCCCTCCGTCTAGCTTCGGAGGTGCTCCGTTCCTTGCACTCTTTCCATCATCATCACCATCACCATCCGTCGTCGCCTCGTTAGCTCCCTCGTCGCCACACATTGCTACTGCTGCTGCGGCGTCGCAATCCGCTCTTCTCGCAACACACTCGGTCCTGCCATCGCCTTGCCACCTCCTCGCCCGCCTTCTCGCCCTCGCGCTTATACCCGTTCGAGCTCCGGATTTAGCTAGCTGTCAAGCTCAGCCTCGCCGCCACCCGTATCGACCCTGGATTCGCTCTCGCTCGAACTTCCGCTTTCAGCGCGCCCCCACTCTTGGCATATATACCTCCTCACACTCGATCCACCAGTCGCTCGCGCAAAAATAGCAGTCATGGCTGAACACATCACACATACCGAAGACGCCGCCACATTAGAAGGTGGCAATCCTCCCAAGGAGCCCGGCGAAACACGCACCCCTTCTCCCGGCGCTGCCACGGCTCCGGCCACATCCAAGCCCAACGGCATCTCCCCTGCCAAACCATCCGCCATCCTCGCCAACTGCGAACCCAAGCCGCTCATGGCCACCCCGTACTCGGATCGCATCCACGCCGCCATGCTCGAAGGCAGTGTCCGCATCCCCACCGAGGAGCGCGAGATGCGTGCGCGCGAGTTGATCGTCTTTTCCGACAGCGAGACTGAGTCCAACCTCTCGCGCCCTCCCTCGCCCGATCGCGATCGCTACCCCAAGCACCGTCTCAGCGGCCTCCAGAGCAAAGACCACACCATTGTCAAGCACGGCCTCGACGCAGACGGCCCCGACGGCCTCGCTGCCCGTCTCGAACTGACGCGCGAGAACAGCCCCTACGACATTCGCGCCCAGCTCGCTGCGCCGCCCAGCACCAACCCTCCCTCGCTCGTCGCTTCCAGGCGTCCCTCGGCCGGCGGCGCTGCTGCTGCTGCTGCTGCTGCGCGCCCCTCGTCGCCTCCTCCGCGTGCCATGTCGCCCAGCAAAGCACCCGCTTCCACCAAGATCACCCACAACACGCTCAACGGCCCCGCCAATGCCACCTTCTCCTCGGCCAGCACCACCGCCTCGCGTCCTCCGCCACCTGCCGAGCCGCAGCGCGTTCCCTCGAGCACTGCCGAGCTCAAGGAAAAGCCCAAAGAGAAAGAGTCCAAGGGCATGTTCCGCCGCATGCTCTCCGGTGCCGGTGGCGGCAGCCATTCCGACAAGGACAAGGCCGACGCTGCTGCTTCCAACAGCCCCAGCCGCGAACGTCCTTCGCCACGCACCGCCGCGAGCCAGCAGGGCAGCGGTCACATCTCGCCCATGCGCAGCCCCTCGCTCAGTCGCGGCTCTACCCCTCCCACCAGCCCGCGCAACGAGATGGACGAGCCCGGCCTGGCTGCCTCGTACCAGGCCATGAACCTCGCCAGCCCGCCCACCAGCCAGCCGCCCAGCCGCAACGTCTCGATCAAGCGCAAAGACGGCAAGCCCGAGGGTACGGCCAAGGATGCCAGCGGCGCCAACAACACCGAGGGTAGTCGACTCACCGTGGCCGCGCTGCGCGACTGGGACGCCAAGGGCAAGCCCGAAAAGTCGAGCAGCAGCAAAAAGTCGGACCGCGGCAAAGACGGCGATGCCAAGTCCACCGCCAGCTCGACGCTGCGCGACATGATCATGGGCAGCGCGCCCAAGCTCTCGCGACGCGGCTCGAGCGCCAGCCACGGCAACAAGTCGGACGGCGGCAGCAAGAAGGGCGGCAGCGCCAAGGGCAGCGCCGCGGGTGGCGAGACCGCCAGCCTGCTCAAGAAGTACGGTGTCTGCGAGAAGGCCGCCATCGGCAAGGGTGCCACGGCGGTGGTGCGTCTCGCGCACAAGTGGGACCGATCCACCGAGAAGCTCTACGCCGTCAAAGAGTTCCGCAAGCGCCGCAAGAACGAGACGGAAAAGGAGTACGTCAAGAAGCTCACGTCGGAGTTTTGCATCTCGTCGACGCTCCACCACATCAACATTGTCGAGACGGTCGATCTGGTGCAGGACGAGAACCGCCACTGGTGCGAGGTCATGGAGTACTGTCCCGGCGGCGACCTGTATGCTGCCATCAAGCGCGGCGGCATGTCGCAGGCCGAGGTCGAGTGCTCGTTCAAGCAGATTCTCAACGGCATCGCCTACCTGCACTCGATGGGTGTAGCGCACCGCGACATCAAGCCCGAGAATCTGTTGCTGGACGGACACGGCCACATCAAGATCACCGATTTCGGTGTGTCGGACGTGTTCCGCATGTGCTGGGAAAAGTCGACGCACTACTCGAAGGGCCTGTGCGGCTCGGAGCCCTACATTGCACCGGAACAGTTTGAGAAGAAGGAGTACGACGCACGCCTCGTCGACGTCTGGGCCGCAGCCGTGGTGTTCTACTGCATGCAGTTCCAGGAGCTGCCGTGGCGCGTCGCCAAGATGTCGGACCCGACGTTCAAGGAGTACGTGCAGTCGTACGCGTCGAGCCCGGCGCCGTCGCCGCTGTCGAACCTCAGCCCGCGCGAGTGCCGCCCGCTGCTCAAGAAGATGCTCTGCCCCGATCCCAAGGGCCGCTGGACCATGGACGACGTGCTCAAGGACCCGTGGCTCGTGTCGGTGCCCATCTGCGAGCAGGGCAGGCAGAACGATCATACCCACTCGGCGGCGCCCAGTGCTGCGAGCCACAGCTAGGCGTGTGCGTCGAGGCTCATCGTGCCGCGGTTGACGCTTCGGATGGTTTTCGGTCGTGAATGGTTAGGATTTTGCATTGCATTGCGCGCGAGAGGTGTGAATCGTGTGTGTAGTTTTGTGGGGGGAGGAGGTTGAACTCTGCGATCCCGTCAGGGGTGCGTGTGTGGTTTGAGTGGAGATTCCGGGGCTACCTATAAACAACATGCTACAGCGGACGTCTTTCCCTTGGCTTTGCGCGAGTTACACCGCATCGTCCCACACGCTCAGCGCGACATCTGTGCACAGGCCGAGCTTGGCGAACTGCGTGTCGGGCGTGATCTCGTTGCCGTGCACTGTGGAGCTGAAGCCGCACTGCGGGCTGATGGCCAACTGGCTCAACGCGTCGGCGCTCTGGATGTGCGCAGCTGCGTCTTTGATCTTGGCGACGAGCGTGTCCTTGTGCTCCAAGGTGGCGAACTTGGAGCTAACCAGACCGAGGACGACGACCTTGTTGGCGGGGAGGTGCTGGAGCGCGGAGAAGTCTTTGCCGGAACGGCTGTCTTCCCATTCCAGAAAGAAGGCGTTGACGTTGAGCTGCTGGAAGAGCACGTGGGCGATGGGGTTGTAGCCGTCGTCGGAGCCCTGGGCGAAGAACTGGGAGCGGAAGTTGCCCTTGCACAGGTGGATGGCCGCGACCATGTCCGCGGGCTTGGAGGCGAGCGAGGCGTTGATGAGGCGTGCGTAGTCGTGCGGGAGTTTAGCCAGGTCTTCGCCGCGCGCTTGTGCTTGGGTGCGCATCGTCGCGTCCGTAAGATACGCCAGGTTCGTGTCGTCCAGCTGGACGTACCGGCAGCCTGCAGCGTACAGAGCGTCGATCTCGGCGCGGTACACTGCCGCCAGATCGCTGAAGAACTCCTCCAGATCCGGGTAGGCGTCCGCGGAGATGGCAGCGCGCCCACCGCGGAAGTGGCACATGGTCGGCGAGGGGATCGTGATCTTGATCCGCTTCACTGCATCTTCGGGAACAAGCGAGCGTAAGTAGGTGAAATTGGCGACTTCAATATCGTGCGTGTGTCGCAGCTTGCCCGTCACGCTGAGCGTCGGCGGCACACGGCCTTCCTTTTGCTCGAGCGTGTTCTTGGAGATGGTAATGCCCTCGATGTGCTTGAGAAAGTCGAGGTGGAAGTACTCGCGCCGGAACTCGCCGTCCGTGATCTCCTGCACGCCGTGCTCGAGCAGCGCAGACACGTGCGAGGCGATCTCGCGGTCCTCGATCTGGCGCAGCGCCGCGGCGTCGATGGCGCCCGACGCCAAGTCGGCACGCGCGGCGTGGATCGCCGCGGGGCGCAGGAACGAGCCGACGTGCGCGTGCCGGAACGGCGGGTTGACGGCGAGCGCGCTCGGTGGCGTGCCCGTGGGCAACGCGGTAGACGACATGTTTGCGGGAGTGGATGTGGTTGGAAGGATAGACAGTGTTGACCGGAGCAAGAGGTTCTTCTCGCTCTGACTCGCCCCGAGTGTGCGCACAGGGGATCAACCGGTGCGGGGGAACCTCTGGTATAGCATCGCACACGACAGCGCGCCGAGCCATGCTTTGCCTGCCACAGCGAGCACAAGGCACTGTACGACGGCGCTGTTCAACTGTGCCCTTTCCGTCCTCCACTCGCCCAGCAGCCGGAACAGACGCCAACGCCGCGCGTAATTCGCACGACATGCTCCACGCCGCCCCGATCTGGCCATGAGATTCGATCTCGATCTGCGCGCAAGATTGCCGAACGCATGCAGCGTCCAACTGTGCATCCCCACAGGCGCCACAGGCATGCCGGCGATCTGTCGCTCTCCCCGCGTCCAATGCGATTCCAGCCCGCAGTCGCGGTTGGCCGGTCATCAAGGGCTTTGAGGAGCGGGATGAAATGGTAGCGAGAGAGGCGTGGGTAAGGCGGGTTATGAGGATGGTCAAGTGGTGCCAAGAGGGGGAGAGTGGCTTGGCTTCGGCGAAATATCGCACCGATCCTCGCGCGTGGTTGTGCCAAAGTGCGGGGAGGGACCGCGATGCTGACGAGAGAGACGGAGATGGTACGCCGCACAGTCCATCCCCCTCTCTCCCTCTCGGAGATCTCACCCGCTCTTCTTGCCGTCTCGAACACTACATAAGCCTCACACCCAAACCACCCCCCTTCCTTCTCACCCATCCCTCTCCCAACATCAACGCTTCTTGCACGCAAAAATGACGACCCCACTCAGCGCATCGACGCTCTTCGACCTCACGGGCAAAGTGGCCCTCGTCACCGGTGGTGGTACGGGGCTCGGTCTGACTGCTGCGCTGGCTCTCGCGTCCAACGGCGCGACGGTGTACATCAGCGGTCGGCGTAAGGAAAGGCTGGATGAGGCGGTGGAGGTGTACGGTGGCAGTGTGGGCGGTGGACGGCTGATTGCGTAAGTTTTTTCTCCTCGTACCTATTTGTGCCACAAGAGCTAACAAGTACTGACGTACGAACGCATCTCTGTGGCTAACAGCGTGCAAGGCGACGTATCCTCCAAGAGCGACCTCGCCGCCATCGCGGCTACGATCTCCGCTGCCCACCCGGCGCTGCACATCCTCGTGAACAACGCAGGCATCGAAGGGCCCATGACCAAGTTCCCCGCCGCCTCCCTGCCCACCCTCACCGCTGCCACGCTCTCTGCCGAACACCTCGCCTCGGAAAGCTTCGAAGACTGGGACCGGCTGTTCCGCATCAACACCTCCTCCATCTTCTTCTCCACCATGACGTTCCTCCCGCTGCTCCACGCCTCCCACACACCCACATGGACCTCGAGCGTGATCAACATCACCTCGATCAGCGGCATCGTCAAGCTCAGCCAGTCGCACTATGCGTACAACGCCAGCAAGGCCGCTGCCAACCACCTGACGCAGATGCTCAGCCACGAACTCCGCTTCCGCGCCAACCTGGGCGTGAGGGTCAATGCGATCGCCCCGGGTCTGTTTAGCTCGGAAATGACGAGTGGTGGAAAGAGCGAAAAGGGCAAGACGAGCAGCGAGGACGTCAAGGGCCACGAGAATCCCGCGGGCAGAGTCGGCAGCGAGGACGAGTACGCCCAGTTGGTGCTGCTCCTCGCCGCGAACGGGTTTATGACGGGTCAGATTGTCGCCGTGGATGGCGGGTTCGTTACTGCTGTGGCTGCTAACCGCTGATGGTGCCGCAAGGACGGTGGAGATGCCATGTATAAGCCGAGGTTCGAGGCAAAATGCAATGTGCAAATCACTTTTGACATGGCGATCTTTTAGTTTGCGCGTGTCGTCTCCTGTCCTGTGCCTTGACCGTGCTCATTCAGCCGACACACTGGAGGAAAAGCTGGGCAAGTTATGAACCACGTCCATTGCACACATCCCACACCAAACATCAAGCCCTCCCACGCAGCCTGCGCTCAATCGCCATCCTCCCGAGCCGCAACTGATTCTCCAAATCCGCCAGCTGCTCTTCGCCGTCCAGACGCATCTCAATCGCCGCCTTTTCGGCTTTCATCTGCATCCACTCGCCCAGCGTCATGGCGCGCTGCTTGTCATCCAGATCCAGCTTGGCCAACTGCGGTAGGTGCGAGAGCGGCGTTCGACCCGTGCTGGACGACATGGCTGCTGCGATCGAGGATGAGCGAGGTGCGCCGCGGATGGTCGCTTGCGATCCGGCGTTGGGCAGCGAAGGGGCGTCCGTGTCGATATCCACGTCAATGTCATCCGCCTCGGCCTCCGATACGGCCGAGCTGGGCTTGGCGGAGCTTTGTTTCGCGCAAGAAGCCGAGCCTTTTCGGCTGCCCGTGCTGGGCGCGCCTTTGGCACTTGCACTCTGGGACGAGAGCACTGCCAACGCATTCGAGACCGAGCGCGAAGAGCGGTCGATGGCCGGCTCTGCATCCGCTTCCGAGCTCATCGATGGGAATGTGACCGGAGCTGCAACTGGAACCACCGCTTCCATCTCCTCCGCCTCTTCCGCCGCTGACGACTTTGCCGATGCCTTGCGTGACCTTGATCCGGAAGACGACGCTTTGGCCGCCGAAGCACTCGCTGCACTGGCTTTGGCTCCACGACCTCCGCGCCGCTTCGGCTCTTCCACAGGCTCTTCCTCCTGCTCCTCTTTAGCGTCATCGTGCTCGATGATGGTGGCGTCCTGAATCACCTGGGCGGCATCTTCGTCCATCGGTTCCTCGACTGGTTCCTCGACTGGTTCCTCGACTGGTTCCTCGACTGGTTCCTCGACTGGCGGTTCAGGAGTCGGTTCCCTTGGTGTGGCCGCCGCCGCTGCCTCCTGATCGAGCTTCTTTGACTTGGATCGACTCTTTTTCGGCCTGCCAGGCTGGACGGGCTCGCTTGCTGGCTCGGGCTCGGGCTCGGGCTGATCCTCGCTCGACGAAGAGGGGAACGCGATGGGGTCGGACAGCGCCAACTCGCGCCTCTCGAGATCTTGCTCGTCAGGCCTCCTCAGTTTGCGGTTGAGACCCTCGTCCGAGAGCAAGTTGATGGCTTTGGTGGCTCTCCTGCTTGCAGCTCGAGTGGGGCGTGCTGAGGAGGAGGAGGTCTGAGTGGCAATGCCGTTGCCGAGGCCCGTGGCGCTCTTCTTCTTGCTCAGAGTCGGGACCAGCTCCTCGACGGCAGGCTCGTCGTCCTCTACCTGTGTGGATGTGCCGGTCTCTTGTTGCTCGTTTTCGACCTGTTCAGCCGGCTGCTCCTCTTCCACTTGTGATTTTGCTGCCAGCTTCTTGGTCGAGACGCTGCGGGTCTTACGGCCTCCCTTCTTTGCCGGAGCTGATGCCTCGCTTGGAGTTCCATTGGATGCCTCGCCATCTGCACTTGTCGCTGCAGCGCCGTCCTGCACGTCAGTCGGTGCTTCGTCTTCGTCCTGCTCCAGCTCCTTTGCAGCTGAGGCAGCAGCCGTAGACTTCTTGCCCTTGGTGACGCTGGCGGATGCTTTACGAGCAGCGGCGGACACGGCACGTTTGCCGCCCTTCTTTGTCACTGCCACCACTTCGATCTCATGGTCGGCATCGGTAACAGCGCTGCGCTGCTCTTCCGCTGTCGATTGTGCGGGTGACTCTTCTTCGAGTCGGCAGTTGAAAAAGGCGCAGTTGGGAACGCGTCGTTGATGCTCGTGAACGGGGTCGTCCGACTTTTCCCATCCACCCAGAGATTTGCTGCAGTAGATGCACTTGGCATTGTCCGGCTCCTCGTCGGTGGGCGTAAAGTAAAAGCCGGCCTCGGCGAGCTTCTTGCTGGTGGGTTTCCAGCCCTTCTTGCCGTCGTAGGGCCATTGCGCGCCAAAGGTCTCCTTGCGTGCTTGGACCATCTCCTTGCTGGTGGGGAGGAGGTCCGGGTCTTGCCACGTCCATGTGCTGGTGGCATCGTCAAACAGGGCGGTCTGCGCGCTGCGAAAGATGCGACACCAGCCGTTGCCGGGAAGCGCGTCTTGGAGGCGTGCCAGTGGATCGTCGCTGGGTTGCCAACTGTCAATGTGGATGTCGGGATAGAGGAAATGCGAGACGGCATCCTGCGCCTGCGGTGTTGGATTGTGGTAGAAGCCGTGTTTGGCGAGGATGGCCGGGGTGGGGATGCCCGACGTCTTGGCACTTCGACCCGTTACAGGATGTGGCCATTGCAGCGATGTGGATGATGGTGTGGATTTGGTGGATTGTCGCTTCTTGGCGGTCGAAGTGGCGGTGGATGACGAGGCGAACGTCGCCAAGCGTTCCTCTTCCGAGAACATGGTGGCTGTGCTTGTCGATCACGTTTCCCAAGTTGGGCTGAGTCCAAGTCGAGATCGAGTCTGTCGGCGGTTCCTCAGCGTGTCGGAAGGAGGAAGCGACTGCGTGGGACGTTGTCGCAGCCAGTGAAGGAGAGTCGGGAAGCAACCGAAGCGCTGAAAACGGCAAGAGCGACAAAGCGAGAATGTTGGGTGGCAATGGTCGTCAAGAGACCGAGTGACTGAGCGAGCGAAAAGAGTGAGTGACTGAGCATACTTTGCCGCGACACGCCAAAAAGCTCGCTCGCAGGCGGAGTGTTGCATGAGGCACGAGGCGAAAAGTAACACTTTGGCTTGTTCGCGGTGACTGCTTTTGCTGCTGCTGCTGCTGCTGCTGCTGCATCGCGAAAGCCCTCTCCGGCGTCGCGACAAATTTCAAGGCAGAACAACACACACCCTCTTCTCTCTTTGCTGCGTCGATTTTCGGATTTCTGGCTTGGCTAAGAGAGGCAGAAGTGTTGGTCAAGAAAATCAGAGAAAAAGTGCACTCAAACGCGTCAGGTCACCGCACGTGATGCCTCTGTCTGGCTGAACAAACACAGCGAGAGAGGCGAAAATTTCAAGGCAGCGCAGCACAGCGCGCAGCGTCTCTCTAGCTCCACACACAACGGGAAAGCGAGAGAGCCTCAGCCAGCTGCCTCTTGTGACCAAAAAAAAGGAGGCCGGCAGCGGGAGCGCAGCAAAAGAGGACCCTGAAAAGCGGCAACTCGAAGCTTTGGTCTCCGAGCACAGATCAGGAGTCTAGCGAAAAAAGAGTCGTGTGAGTTGCCTCCGCCATCCATCCCATCTAGATTTGCATTCCCTAGCTGCTTCATCTCATCTCTGCTACGACGAGCCAGCCAGCAAGCAAGCAAGCGCAGTGTGGCAGAGCAGAGCGGAAAACGTGTTGATCCCAGCTTCGGTGCTTCCGACACTGCGGCTTCTCGTCCCATCGCCTCTTCCGATCACATCTCAAGGCGCTCCTTCGATGCCAGCACAACGAGAATCTTCACACGCATACACGCTGTAGAAAGGCACTTGCGTCCGAGCTCTGCTTCTACGGCTGCTGCTGCTGCTGCTCATCATGGATCTGCCGTCGTCATCGCGACGCAAGCACGGTACCGTCACATACGCAAGGCGCGATCGAACGCCAGCGAAAAGCGCTCAGTCATCGCCTGCGATCGCTCGCTCCTCCTTTGCTGCTTCTACTACCAATCGCGCCTCCTCGTCGAGCGTCTCATCCGACGACGACGAAGCCGGTCCTTCCGATACCCAGTCTAGACGCAAAGATGCGGCTCCATCGCCATCGTCGCAGACTCGCCGAGCCAACAATGTCAGCCCCAACAATCGCATCGGCATCCCCTCGACGACGACTCCGACTGCGAGTGCATCGACCTCGTCTCGAGCAGCACTCGTCTCGAAATCCACCTCGTCGGCCACCCCAGGTCTCTTTCCGAAACCTGGCTCATCCTCGAAGCTCAGCTCGACCAAATCACTTCCACATCGTCCACCGAGAGCAGCTTCTCCCACTCCCGCCAAATCGAATCGCTCCCCCATCAAAAGGAGTGCCAGCACCTCGCCCCGCAAGCCGGCATCCTCAGCCCCGCCAAACAAACGCCTCGCCCTCGCACGCACTCCCTCGCGCCCACCACAGGACCTCGCCAGCCTCTTTGACGCCATCGAGCCGACCTTGCCTCAGCCTCGCACCCCATTCGCCCGCAGCGAGAGCCAGCCAAATGTCGATCTTCTCCAAGATGGTGACGCCCATGTTCTGCTTGCTGCCTCCCCCGTATTCGCCCCCAGTCCTCTTCCATCTCCCACTCTGCCAGCGCTCGGCTTCGATCATGTCACCGAATCTTCTACAAGCCCTTCGAAGCGGCCGAGGATGGCGGATAGGATGGCCCCTAGAGCAGCTCGCCCGACCAGGTCCAAGGTGGACGAAATCGCAAATGCCCTCACCAACTCGAGGCGCGGATCACTTCGCAGAACCGAGACCGCGCCGTCGCTCATGTCGGAAACGAGCCCCCTAGCCCCTTCTACTTCGGATGCAGGTCGTCCAGCGTCGCTCAGAGCCCAGCAGACCGAATCCAAGAGCGCTCGTCAGTCTGATGCTGGCTCGACCCTACTAGAGGCCGTCTCGCAAACCGACGGTCAGTCTCAGGAAGTCGCCACCTCGGCCTCGGGCGCTCGCAGGCTGGCTGGAATCAAGCAATCATCCTCGAGCAACGCAAGACGCACGTACGGCCTGCAGCGCAGCTTCTTGGCAGATCAAGCGGACGATCATCTTCTTGCCGAGTCGACAACCCCCAGCGACAAGCCTCGCAACATTGAAGACGAGATCGAAGCAGAGATTAGGACATCCATCAAGCCATCCGAATCCAAGTTGCCTGCTTCGAAGCGAGTGCCAGATCCTACCACTGCAGCGCCGCGCGAAAGCTATGCAGAGCTGCTCCGAAAGTGGGGCGAGGGGGCGGACGACATCGAATGGGACGAGTCGCAAGATCCTACGCTCAATCTCAAGTCCATCACTTCGCTTCGATCCCAGGGCGAGCTTCGACGCTTCAACGACGACCTCGAATATCTCTTTGCCGGTCTCGATCCTTCTCAGACTCTGTCCATCCGCCAAAGCTCCGCCGTCGAACTCGTCAACGTTCTCTGCGGCAAGCCCGACACCGGCAGTCTGGGCAACGTTGACGCCGACAGCGATGCTGCCGATGACGACCAAGACATCGAAGATCCGCTCGCCTCGGCTCAGTCGGCCGAATTCCTGCGCAAGCTCAAGGCCTCCGACCTCATTGCACGAGTTTTCGACCTCTTCACGTGTGCTCAAGCTGGCGAGGGCGTTGACAACGTTTTGGATGCCGCCGTCACCATCTACCTCGCCAAGCTACTCCGTTCGGCTTCATCGGCAGAGCCACTCGCCCGTGAGCGTTGGTCACAGCTGCACACCACCCTTCGCGACCTCTTGCTGCGTTCAGACCGAGTCCATCGCCAAGAACGCAAGGACGGCTTTGCCTTCTTGCGCCTGCACGAGCTCAAGCAGCTCAAGATTGCCTCCAAATCCCAACGCAAATCCCTCGCCGAGCTTCGCGACATTGCACGTATCTCCAAGCTCTTTGTGGCTGGCGCCAAGAGCTGGACGTTGCGCAACCTGGTGCTCGCCGCTTGTTGCTCGCTCATCGCTCTACCACGTCGCCTGTTGACCGAGGCTGCCATTCAGGATCTGCTCGTCGACACAAACAGCCCGGAGGACCGCTCGCAAGCTTCTCTCTTTGGCGTCGTGCTCAGCGTCTTGGTCTCGGACGGCGTCAAGGCCCAACAACGCTTGGTCGACTTTGCCAAAGGCTTGGAGCTCGTGACACCTGCTGCTCTCGAAACCATTCCCGATCTCGAGACAGTCGATCTGTGCATCCGATTCTTGGACAGAGGCATGGACATTCTCTACCTCGAGCTAGACCAAGCCGTCCCTGCATCCAACGACACTCTGGATGCGCTGCAGCATCTTGTCAGCTTTACCATTCAAGCGGCTCCCTTCGGCATTCCATCGTCGGCATCAGACGATGTGCAGGCTACGCGCGACCGTAGCACCGGAACTCGCGCTTTGCAAGTCTTGCACGGCGTCTTCAAGACGTCGCTGGACCTCAGTCAGGTCGATGCAAACTGGAGCGAGTCCCTGGCTTCGTCACAGCCTCTCCAGCTCTCCGTGATGCGAGCTTTTTCGCTGAGCTATCGCAGTGCCTTGCAGATTCGCCAGGCAACCGCGCAAACCAATGGATCTAGGGGCAAGAATGGCCACTTCGCGAGTGACGAAGCTCCGAAGCTCGACGTTGCGCTGTTCGACGACGTCGTGCATCTCTCGCTCGCCTTGCTCACCAACCTCCTCATCAAGCAGCACGACAAAGCACGGGATACCTTGCAGCAGCTCAACCTCGACCTGGCTTGCTGGCGCCGACGAGCTTGCACCACCGAATGCACCTGCGACACTGGCCTGCCTGCACTCCAGCTCTTGGCGCGTGTCTTCTTCGAGACTCGCCTGGCTGCAGCGAGCCACGACGACAGCCACGCAGCCTACCTCTCCAACTCGATCGCCACCGCCATCGCCCAGTTTGCCGTGGGTGGCCCTGCCCGGCTGGACACGTGTCGATCTGCTCTTGACGCAGAACTGCCTTCTTCGAAGAGCAAGGCTGGTGTGCCGAGCGTGATCAAGCAGGATGGATTTGCAACGCTGTTGGATGCGGTGGACGAGTTTGCAGTGGTGCATGAGGCCGCTCTGCATGCCGAGAGGGCGCGGGCTGCCGAAGCGCTCTCTGCTGTTGCGGACATGGATGCAGCCGCGCAGCGGGCAGATGGCGATGAGGCAGAGGCAGTAGCGCATCCTGTCGATGGTGGAGCCGATAGTACGACCCACTCGGTGGCTGCTGAAGCGGGACAGCTTATCAAAGATCTGGCTACCGCGCTTCGCCAGATGGTCTAGTGAAGACCGCAAATCAACAAGATGCCATGTACTTGTCAAACAAGACGAAATCATATACCACGCCTGCTTCTGAACGCAGTCATTGCGACAGCACAAGAAGGGTTGCTTGCTCGGAATCTCGTGCCACACTCTCGGGCTGTCCACGCTGAACTCAAAAACGAATTTGCATCTTGTCATTGCCGTTTCATCAATCGTAGCCTGTCATCACCGTCTCGCCCTCACCACCCCTTGCTGCTTCTCCAGATCCTCAATAAGCAAGCAGATCAGCGGGCCGACCATGCCCAGCCCACCGAGAATCAACCACACCAGCTGTCCGCCAAGCAGGTTGCGCGTGACGCTGAACGCAAACAGCGTGTTGGCCAGATACGGCCCCAACGCTCGGGTGCAGCTGCTGCTCATCTGCGCCAGACTGTTGAGCTTGCCGAGCGCGGTGGCTCTCGTGAGCGCCGAGCACTGGTTGACGAGGATCATGTTGGCGGCAAAGGCCAGGCCGCCCACGACGCGGATGGCGGTGCTGACGAGCAGACACGCCCACACGGTGTACGTGTACCAGTCGGCGTCGCTGGTGCTGCGGGGTGAAGCGGCCCCGGCGCGCGCCACGGCGTTCGCGACGGGCAGCAGGATCACGGACAGCGGGAACGCGACAAACGACAGCTGGTACAGCCGCAGCGTGCCCAGCCGCTTCTGCAGCGGTGGGAAGAGGAACAGCTGGACCAGGGCGCCGCCGAGCCCGTTGATGCTCAGCAGGATGCCGGTGCTGTCGGACTGGAACCCGACGCCGCCGAGGGATACGGGCTCGTAGAGGTAGAGCACGAACACTGAGTCGAGCGACACGGCGATGAGCGCCAGGAAGGCGTACGACATCATCACTTTTTGGATCTGCGGGATCGAGAGCAGGTCCAGGACCGAGGAGGTGGCCGGCGGTGTGGGAGGGGACGGGGAAGGAGAGCGCGGGGGTGTCGACGTGGGCGTGTAGCCAGAGTGCCAGCTTTGCACGCGGATCGAGGAGGACGATGCGCGGCGTGCGTGTGGATGCCGGGGCGATGGTGCTGTATGCTCGTCATTGGGCGGCAGTGCTGGCGATGGCGGTGTACCGTTGTCTATCGATCCATAGCTTTGCGTTGCTGCACCAGTGTTGCCGTTGCCGTTCTCGTGCTGTCCCAGCTTTTGCAGTCGTTTCCGCTCGACAATCTCCGGCAGCGTCTCTTCCAAAAAGAAGATCCCAAGTAGGATGCTGCACACCGTGATGCACGCCGACACCAAACACGGCAGCAGGTACGGATACTCGACCCACAGCCCGCCCACCCCGGCCCACGCCCCTCTCCCAAACGTATCCGGATACTGTTCCGCCGGCCTGCTCAGATACCCGCCCAACAGCGGCCCAACAAGACACCCGACCGTCCACGTCAGCGGCAGCAGACTAAACGCCTTGGCCTGGTTCGTGCTGTCCGTCAGCTCGCCCATAACACTCTTCACAATCGCCACGTTCCCGTTCGTCGCGCCCGCCATCGAGCGCGCCAGCACCGCCCACGTGAACGAGCGGCTCAGCCCGAACAGCACCGCCGAGCACGCGACGCCCGTGAGCCCGGTAAGCAGCACGGGCCTGCGCCCGATGCGGTCCGACAGGCTGCCCCAGAACAGGATGGTGCACGTCTGCGACACGGCGAACAGCGACTCGATGATCCCGGCGTAGAAGCCGACTGCTGCTTGGTCGTGCGTCGCGCCGATGTGGTATACCATGTCATTCACGAAGGGGAAAATTATGGTGAAGTTGATGGGCTCGGCGACTCGGAGCAGGGTGAGGATGGCGATGGCGCGGATGGGGAGCGGGGTTTCGGTGGGGATGGAGGAGGCGGGGAGCAGCGGCGTGCGTTCGGGGTCGCCGTCGTCGTCTGCGTCGTTGCTGCCGTTCGTGGGGCGGTCCGGGGTTGGTGTTGGGGCTTGTGGTGGCATGGTGGTGATATCGAACGGTGATGTGGTGGTGGTGATTGGTGTATGTCGTCGTCGGTCACGGTAGCTATGTGTGACCCACGTCTATCGATGTCGAGAAGGTCGTTCTGTCGTGGCTCCTGTCTCTTGCCATGTCATATAGCTCGTCAAGACGTCCTCCCTCGCGTGTGTTTGCCCAATGTGGTAAAGTGCTAAGGTTGAGTCAAGCGGAGAATGACTCGAACCCTTGCAAACGGTTGCTCGATCCCGACAAACTCGTCCGTCGAAAAGCACCAACCTTCCGACGGAAATCGCGATCGATGCCGAGTCCGTCGATCCGCTCAGCGTATGTTTGCGCAGTGTCGATGCGGGCAGCCTGGGTCGATGGTCGAGAGGGCAAGTCTTTGCCATGACTCTGAACTCGGCGTTTCGCTGAGGGGAGTGATGACCTGCAGGCTGTGCCACATGTGACTCGCGGTCCAAAAGTGCCGTCGGCAACAAAAAAAAGTCCGCTTCGTGCGTCAGCGCCGGCTATCCTTTTCTGCATCTCTGACAGTGAATTTGCCGGAAACCAAAAAATGTTGACGAGAAAAGGGTCCAAAAATTCGAGGTAAAAAAAAAAAGTTGTCGCTCGATGGAGGTTCGTTGTCTCTGAACAACCAACACCTGCATCGGACAGCGACGAGATGGATGGCTTCATCATTCCCGATTACAAAGTGTCGCAGGATGCGCACCACGTATATATCGTTTTGCTGTGCCAGTCCACCGCGGAGGCAGGCGCTGCGATGCCCAACATAGCCGTCGAAGGGCGGATCTTTGGGCTCCACTTCGAGCGCTACTACTTGCCGCTGGTGCTGCCGGGCGCAGTGACAAGACCTGCATCCGATGCAGAGGCGCTGCGGATCATCGAACAGGACGACTCCGCATCGAGCAGCTCGCATGGCGACAGAATCGTGTTTCGAGTGACGCTCAACAAGCTCAACCGAGGCGAGCATCTCGAAGGGCTCGAGCGGGTGGAGCCACAGCTGCTGCCAGAGGACCAACTTCAGCAAGCACTCTCCGATGCCGAGCAGTCGAAAGGCTTCTTCCAGCAACCGGGCAGTGATAGGACCGGGAACATCGATGCTGGGTTGTCGGCGGGCAACAACGCGGCAGTGGACGAGGCTGCCAAGGCGTTGCTGCAGCAAGCGCTCAGGAGGCAAGGGCTGACGACGATGAACGACGACGATGGAGAGGCGGCGATGACTCCGGATGGCGCCTCGCAGGCGGATGATGAGTACTCGACCACGGATTCGTATGCCTCCTCGCAGAGTGGGGATGAGCATCCGAGCATGCGTGGGCCAAACTACGGGATCGGATGGAGGGGCCGCTTCAGAGGTCCACTGGTGCCGGCAGGATGCACGGATACACGCAAGGTGTTGGAGATAATGGAACCACACGAGATCGATGCAGGCAAGCGCGAGGTGATGGCGGAAGCGTTCGAGGGGATGCGCTGGGACGAGGGGATCTACATGAACGACTTTATCGATATCGACGACGTAGTCAAGTACGTGCTCGAGTATCAGCCGCGCATCCCACCTGCCGTGGCCTCCAGCAGCTCATCGTCCAGTGGCGATCTCGACGTCGACGTCGAAGCACTGGAACTGATTCTGCAGCTGCTGTTCGCATACAGCTATGACGACCGCACCAACGAAGGCGACCCTACGGTCGAATCCAACTGGACCCTCGTCCAACTCAGCCGTTCGCTCGCCGTATCGACGCAGCCCGGCTTCCCGGCGGGTGCTCCTCTGGAAAAGGTGGTCTCGTCGACGCTGATCGGATGCGTGCGTCGCGCCCTCACCGTGCCGCTGTATCGACACTGGGAGCTCACGATGACGTGCATCCACGACATGCTGCGTCGCCTCGATGCCGGCGAAGCGTACGTGCGCAGCTGCCTCGAACGCATCGCTGCCCGCCTCGAAGAGGAACAAGACGCGGTGCTCTGTCGTCTGTCCAAGATCTGGGTGGCTCCCTTGCTGGCTCATATGCCGTCTCAAGCTCAGTTGGATGCGTTGGCAGCGTGCATCAGACGCGTGATGGCACGAGGCGATGTCGTCACCAAGAAGAGGGTCGGTGGCGAACTCTGGGACTTGGAGGTGTTGGAACAGGCGGCGAAAGAGTCATACGACGACGGAGAGGGTGGATTTGTATAGCTCAGCTTTCGGAGTGGTCTTCCGATGGATTCACACGCTTGTAGCAACGTCGTCGGAACGGGATGCCGACGACCAGCTCGGGACTGCCGTTGCCCATTCTATCCCTTCGTCTGCCGTGTGAGATGGTCAGTGCAGAGGCAACAAACGGAGGAGGAGGAAATTGGGGATTTTTTTTTTCTGGTTTTGCGAAGAAATCAGCGTTTCGCCGCCCATCAACGCGTCGCGCGAGCCTGTCTTGGTGGATGAGCGCAGTCCAACACTTTTTTCCCCTTCAGGTCTCAGAGCAGTCTGATTTTTTGCGACCAGAAGTGAGTGAGACCCTGAGAGAGCTCGAGAGGCGTTTGGCTGGAGAAGAGCGTGTTGCGAGCGTGTGTCGCGTTTAGCTGCGGAGACGACAGACACTTTCACTTCTTCCCATCATCATTCTCTTGGCCTCTGCATCATCACCTCCAAGACTCTTCAAGCATCTTTCTCGTCCCAGCCATTTCAACATTATCATCTCATCACATTCTCTCTCGCACTTTCCATGTTCGCATAGCCTTCCTCTTCAAGACCAACTTCCCACGCCATCCGTCGCTTCTTCCGACCCAGCTCGGCTGCAACCGCTGATCGATCGCAATCATGGTGGCAACACGCACGACACCCAAGCGGAACACGCCGAAGAGGGCAGCAGCAGCGGATGCCCCGGGACAGGGTCGGATCACTTCCTTCTTCTCTCGTCAGGCTGCTGCGGCGAGCCCGACGCAGAAATCATCTCCCTCGACTGCTGCTGTCGCTGCCGCCGCCGCCAAGACAAGCTCAGCTCAGTCGTCGAGGTCGTCTCCTACCAAGCAGACCAAAGCAGGTCCAGCACTCGTCAGCGACGTCCTCGAACTCAGCTCCGACTCGGGCATCGACTCGGATTCCGATAATGGTCTCTTTCGAAGTCGTCGTCGTCGTCGTCGCAAGCAGGCTTCGGACAGCGATGACGATTTCCAGCCAGACAAGCACGCTGAAGCAGCGGATGATGACGACGACGATGACGACGATGACGACGATGACGATGACGACGATGACGACGCTGCTGTGCGCATCGCCGACGAGGCTCGCTCCGCCACCCCTTCCACCAGCGTGCCCGAAACACCAGCAGACGTCCACACAGCCTCAGCTGGCTACTTTTTCGGCTCCGATCCCTTTGTCGTGGTGGGTGGCGAAAAGGCGGGCCCGCTCAGGACCATCTCGAACCTGCCTCCATCCTCTTCACAGCGCTCGCTCCGATCCAACGGTCCTCCTGCGTACGCTCCCAAGAAGCTCTTTTCGCTCTTTCAGTCACCTGGCACCAAGAACAAGCGAACCCGCGACAACGTTGACCAAGACGACGACGACGACGACTTTCTCGACGATGACGACGACGACGAGGCAAAGCCGCGCAAACGCGGAGCTGCTGCTGCAAAGGGTCGCGCTGGTGCCTCGGTTCCTTCCTTCTCCAGCGGCAAAGGCTGGAAGTCCAAGTTCGCCCAGCAGCACCCTTTCCGAAAGATGCCTTTCGTCCCCTCGCCAGCAGAGATCGCCGAGATGCGCACCCAGGTCAAGCAGAAGGCCGATTCCAACTCGTATCCACCCATCCACGATCTGGCAGACATCTTTGGCGACATGATCGATCGCGCGCCTGCCATCCTCGAACTCGCCAAGACGCTCAAGGACCGCCCCCTGCGCGTAGCCACCATGTGTTCAGGCACCGAGTCGCCGCTGCTCGCCCTCGAGCTCATGTGCCGAGCCATCCACGAAAAGCACGGCATCCGCATCAAGATCGAGCACGTCTTTTCCTGCGAGATCGAGCCTTTCAAGCAGGCCTACATCGAGCGCAACTTTTCGCCCCCCATCCTCTTCCGTGATGTCACCGAGCTTGGCGGCAAGAAGGCCTACACCGCCTACGGTGCGCTTGTCGACGTACCCGGCGATGTCGACATCCTCATTGCAGGCACCTCGTGCGTCGACTACTCGCATCTCAACAACAGCAAGAAGGGCCTCAACGACGGCGGAGAGAGTGGTCGCACCTTCCGCGGTATGCTCGAGTGGGTCATGCGTCACCAGCCCACCTTGGTCATTCTTGAGAACGTCAAGAATGCGCCCTGGGTCGGTGTCGCAGAGACCATCGTCGCCGAGGCGGGATACGATGTCGGATTCAGCAACACGTTCGACACGAAGAACTACTACATCCCGCATACTCGTCAACGAGGCTACTTGCTCGCCTGCAGGAACAACAAGAACTCGCTGCCTCAGAACTGGGAGCTCATCACCAACCTCCTCATGCGCCCCGCCTCGAGTCCTCTCGACGCCTTTCTGCTGCCCACCGATGACCCACGCATCCAACGCGTCCGCCGTCAATTCGCACATGGCGAAGGGCTCAGCAAGGGCAGATCCACCATCGATTGGAGCAAGTGTCAGAGTCGACACGAGCGAGCGCGAGACGAAGAGGAGCTCGGCAAGACACGTCCACTCACGGCATGGGAAGAAGGCGGCACGTGTAAAATGTCGCACGACGGATGGAACGAGTGGGCCGTCCGCCAGCCGGAGCGCGTCACAGATCTTCTCGACATCACCACTCTCCGCTTCGCTGCGATGGGCCAGGACCCGATCTACAAGTCCAAGATTTGGGAGCTGTCGCAGAACGTCGACCGAAATGTCGCTGCGTCGCGACCGGGCATCGCCCCCTGTCTTACGCCTTCGGGCATTCCGTTCCTCACCTCCCGTGGTGGCCCGCTCATCGGTCTCGAGGCTCTGTCGCTCCAAGGTCTGCCCCTCGACGAGCTGCTCCTCACCCGAGAGACGGATGATCAGCTGCAGGATCTCGCGGGTAACGCGATGAGCTCCACCGTGGTGGGTGCTTGCGTGCTCGCCGCGCTGCTTGTCGGTATGGACGACTTGCGCGAGGACGGCATCAAGAGGAAAGCCGCCAGGGCATCTCGCGAAGAGGACAAGAAGAGCGAGCAAAAGGCCAAGAGCGACGTCGTCGAAAAGGTGGTCGACCAGGAACAGCGCGATATCGCCCACGACGACCTCCTCGCCCCGCGGCCACTGGATCTCACTTCCAGCAAGACCGTCTCGATGCCCGAGCTTCTCAGCGCCGCCGTCAACAGCGCTCAGCTGTGCAACTGCGAAGGCCGAAGTCGCGTCGTCGACGTTGCCGTCTATCGATGTGCCGAGTGCGACCACACCGCCTGCGAGACGTGCAAGGGTCGTCCTGTCCACAAGTTCGTCCCCGATACCTTGGTGCGATCCTCGCCGGACGACTTTGCCCCCTTGCTCAAAGCGTCTCTTCCGATGCGTCTCGAGGCGCGAGGGCTGACCGCAGAGCTCGTCTCGTCGCTCATGAAGGACCTGCCGTTCGAGTGCGACTCTCTCGCCAAACGATGGAGCAAGCGTGTCGTCGAGGTGCTGGCATCCGCCGAGTTCCGCTTCCAGACGCTGCTGCGTCAGAAGGTATGGCAGGCGCAGTTCGCGGCGCCAGGTGCACGACTCGACCTGCTGCTCGATCCCGTTGAGCCGCACTGGCGCATCCTCGTGGATCCTGCTGTAGACGAACCAGCCGGCAGTCCGCTTCGCAAGCTGTTCGTCCAGCCCGTGGCCCGCATGCCTCTCGATTCCAAGGCCGAGAACGTCGACTTGCTGCATGGGCAGTGGCAGCTGTGTCTGCCCACGACCAAGGTGGCTTCCGTCTCGATCCGCAACACTGGCAAGCAGATGCCGACCTGGCAGAGCGCCATGGGTCTCGGAGGCAAGTCGGCAGACAAGCTCCGCTACTCGGAGATGCACGTTACTGTACCCGAAGACGTGCGCGACTTGCTGGATGCCGACATCAACGGAGCATACGATCTGCTCGAGCAGTGCGGCACGGCTTGCGGTGCCCTGCATGTCCACCGAGGAGACCGGGACTCGGCCAACCATCGCCGCCTCTTCCTTTTCATCGACACGGACCGATTCCAGGACCAGTCCGCCGACCGCTTCGTCTTTTCCACCGATACTTCCCGCTGGCCGTATCCGCTCGAGCGTGTCTCGGTGGCGCAGCTCGAGCCTGGCTGGCGACCGACGCTGGCTGAGCCAGGCAAGGAGCAAGTGGAAGAGAAGGTCAAAATGACGATTTCTGGAGCGTGGCGCAACGTCGAGCCTTTCACGGTGCGCGCTGGCCAGGGAGTAGACGGAAAGATGGCCGTGCCCACCCAGACGTACGATCTCGATCTGCGAACGGAGGACTGCACGTCGTCTGTTGCAGTGCTGACGTGCGAGGCACCTGTGCTCGGCCGAGGCATGGATCGCATCTGGCCCGCCGACGGTGTGTGGGGCCAGGTCGACCTGCTGCACAAGACCAACACCACCTTCAGCCACCTCGCTTGGCTCGTCGAGCGGCTGCCGGACATCAACGTGCTCGACGACTGGATGACCGCCAAGCACGATCCGTTCACGTGCGCTACCGCCAACTGCGCCCGATGCGCGCCTTCCGAGCCCGACATCCAGTGGCTGGCGATCCCAGGCAAGCCCGTCATTCCCGTCGAGAACACGATGCAGGCTGGTCCGTACGAACAGGCGCTCAAGAACCGCCCTTCGCCGTTCGTAGTGCAGCTGCGCCTAAAGGACGATGTCGCCCAGGTCCGCTTCGGCCTCAACGCTGCTACTCTGATGCACCGTGCTGTGTCTCGACTGCCGCCCTCCAAGAACGCCGGAGCCGTGGAGCTGTCGTGGCGTCTCACCAAGCTCGATCGCTCCATCGACATGTTCAAGCTGCCGCGCTACACGCTTCGCAGCAACCGACAGGATCCAGAGGCGCCGACGCCGGATCTATTCGCCCTGCAACTTCGACGTGAGCAGAAGCGATCGCTCACGTGGATGCTCGAGCAGGAGCAGGCGGACGTGCAGCCTTTCCACGAAGAGGAAATCTCGGAAGGTCTGCTCGATCCCCTCGGCTGGCGTGCAGAGGGTCGAGCTGTGCGGCCCGTCACTGTTCGCGGAGGTGTGTTGGCCGATGCGGTCGGTTACGGCAAGACATGCATCTCGCTCGCTCTGATCGCCTCGTCGCCTCACCGTCACGAGCTCCCTGCGCTTCCCGCAGGCGAAGAGGGCAACTACATCCCTACTCGCGCCACTCTCATCATCGTGCCTGGCCATCTGTGTAAGCAGTGGGAGAAGGAGGTGCGGAAGTTCTGCGGCAAGAAGTTGACGGTGCGCGTCGTCACGTCCAAGGCCGAGCTCAACAAGCTCACCGTGCGCACCGTGCTCAACAGCGACATCCTCATCATGTCCGTCACCGTGTACAAGTCGGACGCGTACTGGGAGACGTTGGCCTCGATCGCCGCTTCCAACCCGCTGCCCAACCGTGCTGGTCGCTTCTTCAATGCTGCGCTCAAGAAGTCGCTCGAGGCGCTCAAGAACCGTGTGCGCGAGCTGACAGGCAGCAGCGAGGATGGCAACGGCGGCATTCGCCAGCTGTTGCGCTCGGTTAAAGACAAGGTCGACTTTGACGATTCACATCTGACCACGCACAAGGCGAGGAGTCGATTGAAGGGCAAGGCGTACATGGACGCCAACGCTGCCGACGGCAAGGAAGACGAGGACGACGAGGACGACGACGAGAAGCAGCTCAAAGCAGCAGCCAAGAAAGGCAGCAATAGCAAGGCGCTCCCCAAAGAACTGCAGTCGACCGGCAAAAAGGACCCCGATCCGTGGGGGCTTTCCTCGTCCGTGGTCCAGCGCGATTGGCACAATATGACGTGCCCGCCGCTCGAGATGTTCATGTGGAACCGTGTCATCGTCGACGAGTTTCACTACATCGGCGAGACGATGGACCGCACGCTCGCCGGCGTCACGAGCTTGCAAGCGCGATCGAAGTGGATCCTTTCCGGCACGCCGCCCACCGCCGACTTCGCCGACGTCAAGAGCATCGCCGTCTTCCTCAACGTGCACCTCGGTGTCGACGACGACGCCGACACGACCAAGGACTCGGTGCGAAAGGCGAGGGAAAAGATGCGCACTGCTGCGGAAAAGTTCAACAACTTCCGCGAGATGCACTCGCCGGCATGGCATCATAGGCGACAGGAAGTGGCTCAGCGTTTCCTTGACCGCTTTGTTCGCAGCAACGAGCCCGAGATCGGCGAGCTACCGAGTCAGCAGCTCATCAAGCCGATCCGCCTGCCTGCCGCCGAGTCCGCACTTTACCTGGAGCTGGCGCATGCGATTGAAAATCTCGATCTGCGTCACCAGCGCAAGGTGTTCAAAGCTCGTCCAAAGGCAAAGGCGAAAATCACGGCCGCCAAGACCAAGGCCGGCGATGACTTTATCGACGACGACGATCTGGACTCGGACGATTCGGACGGCGGCAAGAAAAAGAAGAAGGCCAAAGACGTGAAACGCAAACAAGGCGATCCGCAGTTGGAGATGAGCCACCGCGACCAGCGGCTCATCGACACGCTCGGCAGCTCGGCCTCGCCCGAGGAAGCGCTCCTCAAGCGCGCTTCCGTCTACGACGACTTTGCTGGCGTGGACCTCGACGCATTGGAGGGCGTCAACAACGCGATCAAGGCGTGCGAGTACATCGTACGCGAGCGACGCAAGCAGCTTGCCGACTGCCGCGAGCAGCTGGAACGCGAACTGCCCATCGCGCTCGAACAGCATCTGCTGGTGCTGCACCACTTTGGCTACCGCGACGAGAACCGACAGGCGTTTGCAGACTACGTGCGCAACGCGCACAACGCAGCGTGGGGCGACCGCGAGTCGAAGCAGATGGTGCGCGAGATCCTGGATCAGGCCAACTGTACGATGACGAGCGTCACTCGCGCTGCTGCCAAGGCGCACTTTTCCAAGTCGGGCGTGCTGCAGGCTGCGCTCAAGCGGAGGGCCAAGGAGCGCGCTGCTGCCGAAAAGGGCGGCGGAGGTGGCGATGACGAGGGCGGTAAGAAGGCCAAAGTCGACCCGAAGGCGGCCGCGTGGGCGGAAGAGTATCATCTGCGTGCGCTGGTGCACCAGCTGACGCGTCTGCGCAACGAGTTGGTGGGCCGAGTCAACGCGCTTCGCTTCTTCACCATGATCCGCGACTGCCAGCGCGCGCATCTCGAGGGCGTCCACGTCAAGGTGGTGTGTCCCGCAGGCAAGTGCAAGCACCAGGGCAAGCCGTTGGCGCTGAGCGACGTGAGCATCAGCTCGACGTGCGGACACAGCGGGTGCAACGAGTGCGTGCTGCGCGAAGCGTACATTGGCAAATGCCCCACCGAGGGGTGTGCGGCGCTGGCGAAGCCGACGTCGATCGTGCACGCCTCGTCGTTGGGTGCGGAAGACGACGGCAAAGCCACGCGCTACGGCACCAAGCTGGCGATGCTGTGCGCGCTGCTGCGCCGAATCCCGTCGACCGAACGCGCGCTGGTCTTCTGCCAGTTCGAGACGCTCACCGCCACCGTCGCCGAAGCGCTCTCTGCCTACGGCATCTCGTTTGTCCAGCTCACCGGAACGGCCAAACGCCGCTCAGACCTGCTGGAAGCGTACCAAGAGGAATCGGGCGCACGTGTGCTGCTGCTCAACGTAGACGACGAGTCCGCCGCCGGGTCGAACCTGACCGTGGCCAACCACGTCATCTTTGTCGGCCCGCTGCTGAAGCAGGAGCAGCAGCAGTACGACGCGACCATAACGCAGGCGATCGGTCGATGTGTCAGGTACGGCCAGGTGAAGAAGGTCTTTGTCTGGAGGCTGATCAGTATGGAGACGATCGACCAGGAGGTGTTGGAGAAGCGCGAGCGGTTGAAGGTCTTGTCGAGGCAGGAGGTGGAGAGCGGCGACAAGGTGGGAAGCGCGGATGGAGGGATGGTGACCGCGGCGAACGGCGAGACGATCAAGTCGACGCTGGTGGTGGAAGAGCTGGATGCCGAGTTTTCGGGTGCGCTGAAGGGGCCTCTTGTGCTGCAGGATGTTGGCACTGCGGGCAAGGCGAAGCGCAAACGTGACGAAGATGAAACAACGGGAAGGAAGGCGAAGAGGCAGCAGAAGACGCGCAAGAAGGTCGAGAGCGAGGATGAGGACGAGGAAGAGGATTTCGAGGTCGTTCAGGAAAAGTCGACGCCTGCGAAAGGTCGACGTGGCAAGGCGAGGACGATCGTTGTCTCGGATGATGAGGAGGATGAGGAGGACGAGGACGAGTGATTGTTCCCTCGACTGTCGATGTTATCAAATTGAAAAAGTTCATGACTGCTGAAAGAGTGTGTTGAGTGGAGCAGCTCGCATTCAATCAAGCAGTGGTTTCTGACGGGCAAATGAGACAGAAGCATGCAATTTCAAGAAAAGAGTGTGTGTGACAAACGTAAACCATTGAACATCGAGAGGAGACAGAACATCCAGCGTGATCGGCAGCCACCATGAGCAGCTTCACCGCCAAAGTCAGCTGCGTGGCGGCGTCGCAGCCTCGACATCAAGCGTCGCACTGAAACGATCCGAATCCTCCGGATAATCCGGAAACTTGGAGTCTGCCGGCGACTTGCCCGGGGCACTGCCCATGCTGCTCGTCGACGGCTTGAAGCGAATCGTCGGCGTCTTTGCGCTGCCATCATACAAGCCATTCGAGACGTGCTCCTCGAACTGGCTGCGATGGAACTCGACCTGAATGTCGATCGGGATCTGCGTCCTGATCACATTGAGCCCAATGGCAGCCCTGAACAGCGGATCGAGCGTCGCCACAGTGCAAAAGATGGCGACAAAGGTGCACGAGATGATCGAGATGATGCTCACCGCGAGCGCAGCGCGATGGATCACGGGGCTGACATCTCCCGAAAGCATGCGATGCGGGAAGATGTCGCAGATGATGTAGATGGGCAGCCAACCGTAGGCAGGGATGCAGACGATGAGGATCGAGATGTATCCGATGGCCAAGATGGTCATTTTCCACGTCTCGAGGTTGATCGAGGCCGAAGTTTGGTCTGATCTGGGACGGCCTTGGGTGAGGAGGAACCAGAGCTTGCGGGTGAAGCCGGTGCAGTTGGCGGGCAAGGGCTCGGTGTAGCGCGAGCAGGCGTGGTCGACGAGGCTGATGATGTTGGGGACGCCGTACATGAGGCAGGGCACATACAAGGCGGTTGCGGCGCCGGCAAAGACGGCGAGGTTGATACACACGTATCGGTGCACCTGCATGTAGCTTGCTGCTACTATGCGAGCCATCCAGACGAGCTCGTCTGAAGCCAAAGTATCGCCGTCTGCCAGCGAGCTCGGTCTGCCCGAGCTGCGATCAGCAATGTACACCTGCACATCGGGTGGCAGCAGATGGCGAGCAGACGCCTTGGCGTGGTAGTAGCAGTAACCCGACATGCTGACGAGCGCAACCGAACTGATCGTGAATAACAGAGACGGCAAGACGAGCACAGCATTGACCACAGCGGCACTGTTCGGAATGCCGACATAATACCACTTGCTCCTCGCCGCCGCATTCGCCGCGTGCACCCTCGACAGCGGCGACCTGGGGCTGCAGCCGACGGCGAAGCCATGGATGCTGACATAGGCGCCCAGCACGAGCGGCAGCCAGGGCAGTGGGATCACCCACCACCACTCGAGCATCGCCGCATGCACGTAGCTAAACGCCACAATGGCCACCGCCGACGTGCCCCACGCCATCAAGTAGGCCGACACGCCGAGGGTGAGCACAAACACGGCGTTGGCGACCCAGAACGTGCCTCCGAGCGAAGAGCGCCTGGTGATGATCCACAGCTTGCCGAGCGCCTGCTTCTTGTAGAGCATGATGGAGCAGACGAGGAAGGTGATGATGACTTCGAGCTCGCTGGCAACGAGCCAGACGCGCTCGGTGCTGGGGATCGAGGTGTTGACGATGAGCAAGAGCGCGTTGGCGAGCTCGAGGCGCGTTTGGTTGCGGTGGATGAAGAGCATGTTGTTGGGTTGGATGGGATGGAGGAGGGAGAGGGGTGGCACGGGGGCGTCTAGGTTGGGCGGAGAGGTCGCTGACATGACGAAATTCTCTGGCGAAGGAGCGAAAGAGGAAATGCCTGATCGAATGCGAACCCGGATGATTGGCTGGATGAGTATAGAGTATGAGTGATGGCGAGAAAGGAAGACGAGGGGACGAAAGAGGGGACTCAAAGGATTGCAGGCAGAGAAAGGCGGGGGGTATTTAACGACGGTAGCGACCAAGACCAAGACCATCCGCTTTGCTGCAGAACGGTGCAGCTGGTGACACGACCTCGGAACGGCAGCAGGGTCACTCCGAAAGTACAAACATGCCAGCATCCTGCAAGCGAGCTTCGATGAGGGCCCTGGTTGCATGCTTGGACGACACTAGCATCGACACAGGCCGGCTCGCTAGACGTGCTCTGACGATCCGAGCGTTGGCATTGTGTTAGAAACAATGGCGAGAAAGGTGGGTGCGACGCTACAAAGCTAAGCGAAAGCCGGACTCGTGTGAGCGTGTGAGCAGTACAGTAGTGCGTATGTGCCAAGCCGAATGGGTCTACACATGGTGACAGACGTGGCTGACAGGAATGGCTCGCGCTCGTGGAACCGCATCTGGTCAAGCAGCCGCTGTTGAGCGCTTCTTGACAGGCTCTTTCGCTGCGACCTGCAACCACACCTGAGCCGCGTCGATTTTTTGGGCGAAAAATTATTATTCTGTAGCTCTAACATGATCAGATTTTCTGCAGGCGTTCTTCGCGTGACGCGTAAAGAGGCTTCGATTGCGCTGCGAGAAAATTCAACGCGCAGTCTCGAGTGGCGATGCGCTGTTGTGCTGAGACAAAGTCGCTCCACACCGAGCTGAGTGCCTTTTTTTGTGCTTGAGAAGAATGGGAGGGAAAAAAAAAGAGGATGCGACGTCTGACAGTCGAGTCGCAGCGAGAAATTACACAAGCAGCAGCCTTCGTCGAAATGGAACGCGGTTCAACTGCCTTTGCTGCTGCTGCTGCTGCTGCTGCTGCTGCAACTGTCACACAAATGTCGACTTCGGCACAGCGAGTTCATTTCATTCCGAGTGGTGTGACGGAGCAGGTGGCACAAACGAACAACCTCTGCTATCATCACCTTGTTCTCTTCCGCACAATCACATTGAAAAGCGCAGTTCACTTTGGCCGTTGTTCGACTGCGCAATCCGCAATCCGCTTTTCACCACCACCACCAACAACGCTTCCAGGAGGGCATCCCGCACAAAGCCATGGCGGCCACAGTCAAACAGGAGGCCAATGGCCACGAGCAAGATGACGACTCCCACGACGAGGAACTCCTTCGCGCAGCTGCTCAGGCCGACAACCAGGACCACGATCCATCCTCCTCCTCTCCCCAACCCTCTTCCGCCGCAGCAACAAGCACAACAGACTCGACACCCATGGCCCGCTCCTCGAGCAACAGGTCGCGCAATGCTGCCCACGATGTAGACGCTTCCGTGCACGAGGAGCGCTTCAACAAGCTCAAGTTCTTGCTCCAACGTTCCGGCGTCTACTCGCGCATCATGGGCGAAAAGATGGAAAAGGAACGCAAGGCTCGCGCAGAAGCTGCCGCAAAGCAACAGGCCCGTCGCGAAGCAGCTGCAAAGGCGGACAACACCGCATCCGACCCTCAGCCCTCTGCTGCGCCCGCTCGCAAGACTCGCTCCGCCGCCAACGCTGCCGACGACAAGCCTTCTGCCCCAGCCACCTCCGAGCGCGAGCCACGCCGCAAAGATACCCGCAAGCGCAAAGCCGACGAATCCTACGACGTTTCCTCGTACATCGACCAAGACGACCTCGAAGCTGCCAAGCAACAAGCAGAGCAGGCCAACAAGAAAACCAAGCCAGACCCATCCGAACCCTCCTCCGACTCCAAAGCCAACACCGCCAACGACAGTGGCCGCCGCAACCAGCCAAAGCTCGTCACAGGCGCAACCATGCGCGAGTACCAGCTCGACGGTCTCGAATGGCTCATCAGCCTCTACGAGAACGGCCTCAACGGCATCCTTGCCGACGAGATGGGTCTCGGCAAGACGCTCCAGACCATCTCCTTCCTCGCCCATCTCCGCGAAAAGGGTGTTTGGGGCCCCTTCCTCATCGTCGCTCCCCTCTCCACCATCAACAACTGGGTGCTCGAATTCGAACGCTTTACTCCTGACATCCCGGCTCTGATGTACCACGGCGACCCGGACGCGCGTCGCGACCTGAGAGATCGTCATCTCCGCATGCCCCGCGACAAGGAAAGGCAGAAGGATTTCCCCATCGTTGTCACCAGCTACGAACTCATCATTCGCGATCGCAAGTGGCTCGCCAACTATCCCTGGAAGTTTATCGTCGTCGACGAGGGGCACCGTCTCAAGAACCTCAACTGCCGTCTCATCCGCGAGCTCAAGACCTACCGCAGCGCCAATCGTCTTATCCTCTCCGGCACCCCGCTTCACAACAACCTCGCAGAGCTCTGGTCGCTTCTCAACTTTATTCTGCCCGACATCTTTGACGATTTGGCCACATTCGAGACCTGGTTCGACTTTTCCGACATCCACGACGAGCAGGGCCAGTCTCGCATCCTCTCCAAGGAGAACAGCTCCCAGGTCATCACGCAGCTTCACGAGATCCTCAAGCCCTTCTTGCTCCGCCGACTCAAGGCCGATGTCGAAACCGACCTTCCGCCCAAGAAGGAGTACCTGCTCTACGCTCCCTTGACCGAACTCCAAAAGGAACTATACAACTCGGTCGTCAATGGCGAGATCCGCAGGTGGCTGCTCGAGCGCAAGACCGGCCTGCCTTGGAGCCAGATCCAAGAGATCCTCAACGATCCAGACGGCATCAACACCGCTTCGTCTTCCGTCCCCACCACGCGTGTTCCCTCGGCGGATCAGAGTCGCGACCAGTCGCCGCATCCCTGGGCGGTCGCAAACAAGAAGAAGGACGTCCACGCCAAGCTCAACGTCGATGAAGCCGACGACAAGCCCGTCAAGCGCGGTCCTGGTCGACCTCGCAAGAGCGATTCAGCCAAAGAGTCGGCCAAAACCACGCGCTCTTCCTCGGCCGATTACCACGTCGACGACGACGACGATCAGACGGCTTCTGGCACCTCGACTCCTCGTCACCAGTCCACCCGACGCGCCAAACGCGGCGTCAGCTATCAGGTCGATGAGATGAGCGACAATCACTACTTTGACAAGCTCGAGCGCGAGCTCAACCGCGGTCCCAAGCAGCTTTCCGCCGCCCAGGCCGAGCGACAGGGAAAGCTCTTCTCGATCCGCGAAGCACAAAAGCAGATCAAGAGCATGCACCTCGAAAACATCGTCATACAGGCTCGAAAGATTTGCAACCACCCATTCCTCTTCGACTGGCCCGTCGACATGGACTCGGGCACGTTGGTCGTCAACAAGGACCTCATCAATGCATCGGGCAAGATGCTCATGCTGAATCGACTGCTCGACGAGCTCTTCAACCGCGGACACAAGGTGCTCATCTTCAGTCAGTTCACCACCATGCTCGACATCATCGAAGAATGGGCCAACGAGTTCAAGGGCTTGCGCACCTGCCGTATCGACGGTACCACGCCTCAGGAAGGACGACGAGCGCAGATGAAGTCGTTTAACGAAGACAAGGGTGCCGATGCATGCAACCTTTTCTTGCTCAGCACACGTGCCGGTGGTTTGGGCATCAACCTCGTCGCTGCCGACACGGTCATCTTCTACGATTCCGACTGGAATCCACAGATGGATCTGCAGGCGCAAGACCGTGTCCACCGCATCGGTCAGACGCGCCCCTGTCTCATCTTCCGCCTGGTCTCCGCCAGCACCGTCGAGGAGCGCATCCTCAAGCGCGCCGGCAACAAGCGCAAGCTCGAAGCGCTCGTCATCCAGCAGGGCAAGTTCCGCCTCCCCGCCGGCTACCAGCCTTCGCTCACGGGCGGGAAGAGAAAGAAGGAGGACGAGCTGAGCGACATTGCCAGCCAGCTTTTGGCGCTCGAGTCGGAACAGGTCAAGCTGGTTAAAGACGAGAACGATCAAATTATCACGGATCACGAGCTGGATCTGCTGCTGGACCGATCCAAGGAGGCGTACGAGCGCAAGATGGGTTGGGTGTCGAATGCGCACGCTGACGATCCCAAGAAGCCGGGCAGGAAGTCGGCGGCTGGCAGGAGCGCGTTCGAGGTCACGGAGACCAAGACCGACGAGGCCAACGAGGAGATCGCCAAGTTGCTGGCCGGCAACTAGATGCTCGGCACGCTGCCATAATGCACACCAAAAGTGGCGTGCCCCTGCTACACTTGACCCTGCTGAATCCTACTTGTCGCTACTCGTCATCTATCAGGTTCAACTCCCATCTATGCTCCGTCCTACATCAATTGCAAAACTTGACATGATCGAGATCGGTTCGAGCTTGCCGTGCAAATTCAAAGTGATTGAACGCTGTCGATCGATGCGAGTCGCTTTCACCGTCGTGACTGAGGGAGGCACAATGGTGCTGATGAGCCGCTCAGCAACAGTCATCGCTCAATGCGTCGGCAGTCCATCGCTCTGACGCTTCCAACACCGCAGCATTCTGTTCACAACTCGTCAACTTCCATTGAATAAACAATCACCGTCTACACGGCTCTATCTACACATGCATAATTCAAGCAACATTCGCCTTGGACTGCAGCTCCTCCTCAAGCACCATCTGGGCGATCTTGTCGGCGGCCCATTCGAAGTCCTGCTCCTCGAGCCAGACCTGAGCGCTGAGACGGATCCAGATCTTGCCGGCGTGGGCGTAGAACATGACGAAGGTGTCGTGTTCGCTGGCGAGGCGGGATTGGAGCTTGGATGCGAGCTGGGCGAGGTCTGCGACTGCAGAGGAAGAGGGAGGAGTGATGGGGATCGAAACGTTGACCATGCTCGCCGTCAGCTTGTCCGCTTGGTCGTCAGCCACCTCCATCACCACCGACCGCTTGCCGAGACGAGTGGCCACGATCTGACCCGCCTTGCGCGCCAGTGCCCCGTTGTGCTGCATAATGGCCTCCTCTCCACCCATCCATTTGCGAAACTCGATCGCAGCAGGCACGGTGAGGTAGTTGGACAAGTCCATGGTGCCCGTCCACTCCCACTGTGCGACGTAGTTGCTTGGGGCGGTGGTGGGGATGAAGGGAGATTCGTCGGGCAGGTTGGAGGAGATGTACGGGTGCGAGGTGGGGATGGCGGGCACGAGGTGCTGGTTGCGCTTGTGCGTGTAGAGCAAGGCGACGCCGCGGTGGGCCGAGAGCCACTTGTGGCAGTTGGAGATGAAGAAGTCCGGGTCGACTTTGCGGAGCGAGAGCGGGATCTGGCCGACGGCGTGCGCGCCATCGATGAGCGAGAGGATGGCGTGGTCGCGGAAGAGCGCGACGATGGACTCCCAGGGAAAGATGACGCCGGGCACCGAGGAGATGGCGTCGACGATGCCAATGCGGATGTTGAGGCCCTTGGCGTGCGCGTCGAGGATGGCCTGCTTGGTTTTCGCGACCACCTCATCGTGCGTGACCGGGTAGCTGAGCGCCACCTTGACGAGCTGCAGATCAAACGTCGGATTCGAGTCGACGATATACTGCGCCGTCTTGCCACAAGCACCATACACGGTATCGTACTCCAAAATAGCATCCCCCTTCTGCCACGTGCCATTCAAGCCGCGCAGCACCACATTGACGCCCGTCGTCGCATTGTTGACAAACACCAGATCGTCCACATGGCACCCGACGAGCTCGGCCACCTCGGCGCGTGCCTGCACGAGCAGCGGCTGGTACTGCACACGCAGGAACGTGTCCGGCCGACGCTCGGCCTCGTCGAGCAGCTCCTTGTACACATCGAGCACGTAGTTGGGGCAGGCGCCAAACGAGCCGTTGTTGAGCGGCACGTAGCCCTCGTCGAAGCCGTAGTAGCGCTTGAGCGCGTGGCCGAAGCCGGGGAAGGGTTGCGAGTGCAGCGCTTGGCGGTGTGCGGCGATGCGCTCCTCGAGGGATTGTCGCGCGACCATTGTTGGCAAGTTGGGAGGATCGGATCAGAATGACGATGCAGAAGGATGGAAGCGAGAGAGAGAGAGGGAGGGAGGAGGGGAGATTATATAGCCGAAAGCATGCCACCTCGACGCTCGTTTGATCCGAGTCACTCGAGATTGGCTGAGTTGGCGGTGTTGGACCCTTGTTCCTGTTCCTGTCCTTGTCACGCTTGCCCTGCTTCCGAGCGGCAGAACTCAACGTCGATATTCGGCAATTTCACCCTCTTGCCCACGTCGACGTCGATTGCACGCGCCACATTCCAAATCGACCGACGGCTTTGATGGCCTTTACGAGTCACGCCGCTCCGAAGACACTAGCAGCAGCCTTGGAAAGCTCAGCATCGCAGTCTGCTCCGACTGCGCGCTTCCTGCCAATCGCTCATGTCACCCGAGTCATCCACAATCATCGCCGTCGCAACAAGAATGTGAAAGCTGCATTTACAAATGCGCTGTGTCGTCAACATGATGAGGTCCATAACGTGTGTGCTTGCGTGGCGAGAAGCGTGGGCATCTCTCGCCGTCAATAGCCGTTGATGCGCACGTTCAGGCCTTGCTTGCAACAACATCTTCCGGGTGTTCGCTCTTCCACCACTGTGTTTCGAAAGCAAACAGCGAAAAAGGGACGGTCGAGTCAGTGACGCTTTTGCGGACATGGTCAGTAACTTGTTCGGGACCGTGCCAAAACTCACCTCTACACTCCTTCGGATACCCTCTTGGACGCTGACGATGGGCGAGTAGCCAAGCGCTCTACGCGCCTTTTCAATGTTGTAGTAACGCGAGCTCGCCGTGTACGTCACCTTGTACTTGGTGAACTGCGACTCGCGTCCCGTCAACCAGGAAAACGTCTCGGCCCACCCGGCCAGCGTGAGACCCCAATCCTTCGACAGCTTCCACACCTTCTCTTCGGGCATCACGTGCCCCATTCCCGCCCACAACGCACGAGGAAAGTCCCAAAACGGAACAGGCTGGCCGTTGGTGATAAAGAAAGCCTCTCCCGCCACCGGGATGGATTCTTCCACCAGCGGGAACTGATCGGCGACCGGGTTGCCTGGGCTGACCACCTCCGGATACATCATGTGGAAGAATTGGTCGTACTTGTTGCGGATCACGGGTCGCACGTTGAGTTCGTGCTTGAGCGTCTCGGGGCTCAGCGTGGTGGGCAGCTTGCGCGCGTAGTCGGTGGACCCGGCCGGCGTGTCGTCCCTGGCCTCGCTGGTGGGCACCTCGCGTTGCGATGCGAGCTGGTCATCGGCGATCACTTTCGACGAGATCATGACGTCGCCGAGCTTTTCGGCAGCGTATCCGGGAGCGTCGAGCTTGTCCGCGGCAAGCAGGTGGGCGTGGACGACATTGTCGACGTAGGTCCAGTCGAAAAGGTTCTGGTTGTCGCCGATCTGGAACTTGGTCTTTCCTGTGCGCAGCACGTTGAAAAAGCCCGGAAGCGCTTGTCGGTCGCCAATGCCAAAGATGCCGGCAGGACGCAGAGCCACCGTCTTGAGCTTGCCCGCCTCTTTGCTGTTGGCTTCCAACACGAGCTGCTCCGCCTTGGCCTTGGTGTCGTTGTACGCGTCGAGAGGCTTGGTGGGGTAAGGAAGGCGCTCGTCGGCGTTGATCAGGTCGTGGCCGTCGTAGACCACACCTGCACTGGATGTGAAGACGAGCTTGGTGACGGCGAGCTCGGGCTTTCGAGCGACGGCAATGACGGTCTGGGTGCCGACGACATTGACCTTGTGGTAGATCTCGGGACCGAGACCGGCGACGGGGCTGGCGGTGTGGTAGATGACGACGCCTTTGTTGGCAGCACCCGCTTCGATGCCGGCCTTGTCGCGCACCTGGATGAGCGCTTCACGGAGCGACGATTCCGAGGTGATGTCGCCCGTGTAGTAGTCGACCTTCTCGATGGGCTGTCGAGCAGCGTGCAGATCAAACACCGAGACGTGCTTCTCGCCGCGTTGACGCAGCGCCAGCGCCAGACGCGAGCCGAGGAAGCCAGAGCCACCGATGACAAAGTGAGCCTCGCCCGAAGCCGAAGATGTCGACATTTTCTGCTGCTGCTGCGCAAGTGAGGATGAGCCGACTGGGATGGTGGATGCTGAGCAGGCAGCATGTGATGGTTCAGCGCGTGTTGCGTGCGGAGCGTGTGGTTGCATTCGGCTTCTCCGCAATCGTCTGATTTTGGGCTTTGCCAGAGACAGACGCACGAGAGAGCAGAGACCCTTTCCGCTGATTTCTTCCAAAAAGAAAGATGAGGCGACAGCGAACCGCGCGCGCGTCTCGCTCGCTCAAAATCTCACAAATGTGAGACCGTCAACGGCATCGATAGAGCGAGTTTTCCCTTGGGATGGCCACGAGGCGAACCAAAAATAAGTTGGAGAGAGAGAGAGAGTGGCACACATGGACCAAGACGAAATCGTGCATACATGCCCACTGTGGTCTGCTGTGCTGTGAAGTTGTTGCGCTGCGGAGAAGCTCTGCAGTGGTGGTCAGCTACCAGCAAGCAAGCAACACTGGAACAAGAGCCGAGTCCAGGCCAAGCTGCAGCAAGCTGCGGCTCCTTCCAAACGGCTTTTCCTTCATTTTTGTTGGCATGCGGCCCCTTTTCTCGAAACGTCACATGGCCAACTCGTTCCGTTGCTGCCGCCGCTCCGACTGCATTGATACAACAACTCTCACACTCGATTCTTGGCGGTGACTTGCGTTGGTCGCATTCTTCCCTTCCCGCCTCCATCCATCCAAAGCATCGGCGCACATCCGCAAGCTTAGAACCACTTCGGACCGTCTCGCCGAAAGAGCAAAAGAGCGTGGGAAGCCTCAGTCACCATCCCCCTTGGATCGTCGCCGCTTCCGCTGCTGTGCTCGAGTGCCAGTGTCAAGCGTCGTCAGCATGTCGGCCGCCAGCGACATCGAGGAACCGCCTCCTCCAATCACGATCCTCTTGCTCCGATCACCCGTCTCCATGTCCAAGGGCACCGATCCGTATCATGACGCTTTCGGCTCCTTTTGCCTGCCATCCTTCGCATCGTCTGCCCTCGAATCAGGCACATCGACACCGCTGCCCAGCTTGTCGACCAGCGGCAAGCCTTCGCTATCCTCCACCGCCGAGCATGGCGCCCTCGATCTCATCAAGACGGCCCTCACACAGCAAGCCGCTGCTGCCAAATCCTCGATGGATCACACCACCACATCATCATCCGCATCCACGGTGCTACCGCTTTCAGCTACCGGCAGACGCAAGGGCAAGTTCATCCACGACCAGCCACGTCTCATGACCCACCACCTCTCGTATCCTGCCGATGCGCACGGCCAAGAAGTCGAGCTGGAATACTGCGTCACCTCGTTTCCCATCCTAGCTCACAAGCTTGTCAACCAGGACCAATTCATCGATCGTCTCTTGTACGGCTCTCGCAAGCAGGACAACGACACTGCGGGGCCTTACCGCGGCATGATCGTCACAAGCCAAAGAGCAGTCGAAGCATACATCTCGGCCGGCGTTCAGGCGCAAGACATTCTCCGTTGCAAGGGCAAGACGTCATCCAGCTCTCCCACTCAGTGGAATCGCGTCCCCTTCTTTGCCGTAGGTCCTGCTACCTCGTCGGCCTTACGGACGGTACCTCTCGCACCATGGCTACGTCCGCGTCTCGTCATGGGCGGCGAAGCCACGGGAACCGGAGAGACGCTGGCTCGCTACGTCGTGCGTCACTTTTCCTCGCCCTCCATTCTGGATCAGAACTCCGACTTGCGGTCGGCCGAACAGGCACCGCCGCTCCTCTACCTCGTTGGCGACAAGAACGCTGCCACAATACCCGATCTGCTGTCCCAGGCATCGCCGCCCACCGGTCCCATCCCCTTGGAAGAGCTGCAGGTGTACGAGACGGCTCCCGATCCGCACTTTGCGGAAGGCTGTGAAGTGCTTGCCAAGACGCTTCCTTCGGTGGTCTCGAGACCTCCCAGTCGACGACCCAGTCACGGCAGCATGCATTCGCGCGCCGGCAGCAGACGGCCCAGCGGTGGAAGCGCCGCTTCCGTTGATCGCCAAGCCTCCTCGTCAGCAGCAGCCAGAAGCACGACTTTTAGTCGAAGGTCGAGCGCCGACGATTTGCGCGCCAACGCACACGCACACGCCAAGCATGGATCGACGAACCTCAGCTACGTTCCTTCCGTCGGCACCCCGCTTGGCGTTAGCACCATGACGTCCACCGAAGCAGCCGGCGCCGCCCCCGCTCAGCCTCGTCTCGAAAGCCTCGCCATCCCCGCAGCTGGCGGTGGCTCGCCTCAGATGATGGCTTCGCCCGCCCACATTGAGCCCGAGGCGATCAATCCAATCGAGGAAGAGTCGGTGTTGAGATTGCTGCGATCCAAGGTCAAGAATGCCGGCGCCGACGAGGGCGGCAGCTCCCATAACAACGCCGTGCTTCAGCGTATCGCACGACCCGATTGGATCGTCTTCTTCTCGCCCAGCGGCGTCAACTATGCTTTGGACGAGTTTCGACGTCGCAAATGGCTGCCGCCCCAATCATCTCAGCAGCAGCAGCAGCAGCAGCAAGAAGATGCAGAGCAGCACCTCGGCGCCAGCACGACCATCACTTCGCATGCTTCCACCCTCGGTAAAGGCTCGACCACCACCACCACCAGCAGCAGCAGCTCGCGCAAGTATCCGCGCATCGCTGTGCTCGGCAGCACGACGCGCGCGTGGATGGTGGACAACCTCGGCATCGAGCCGGACGCCGTCGCTGCCAAGCCTGGGCCAAAGGAACTCAAGGATGCCATCGAGGCGGTCGAGCTGCGACTCCGAGTCAAGGCGTGATGCGCCGTCGCTGTCTCGCTCCTTGCCCTTCCATCGAAGCTCTTTACACGTCCATTTTCCGCTTCCCTTCCTACTGCAAATGCAGTCCCTTCGCATCTTCCCGCATCAGCAGCCTCCCTCCTGCAATAATCGTTCGCAATCGCATCCACTGCATTCACTGCTGCATTCACTCGTGGAGCCGTCCCTGTGTTGTTCCCGTCGCATCCATCCAAGCTGTCCGGTCTGAGAGTGTGCGAAAGAGCGTGATTTTGGTGCTGACTCAGCCTCCAGTCGGTAGCAACCCAGTCAGCAACCACGATCCATGAATGGCGCCTGTCATGTTGCGAAATGAGTAAGAAAAGGCGTCGCAAGGTGGCTCGACCGAGTCCAAACCGTGCTCGGATCACCAGCCACTGCAACAACGACACAGTCACCTCCCCATCCGACTCGATCTCTTGGCGACTTTCTCGCGTCACCTGCCACCTTTCGCCTCAAGCATGCCTGAGTCCGAGCAACGCTATCTCTGCTCAGTCTCGCGTGAATCAGCTTTATCGGCCTCTCTCAGTCAGTTCTCGACCAAGAAGACAGCTTTCACGCTCTCATCCGCTTCGTAGCGTTTCGTCAGGGTCACCGTACGCCCGAAGGTCTCAGTCTGGGACGGACTGCGACGTCGAAGGCCCACTCTGGTATATATATGAGCCCATTGCACCCGTCGCTATCGGTCTGGTCTTGTCTTGTCTTTTCCTGACCCTTTCCGTGATCGCTTTGCCCGACTACTTACTCCCAACAGTCCTTCGATCTACACTGTTTCCGATCCATCCGACGTGCCAAACAGGCCCTCTCGCACAATCATGGACGCAGGAGATGTCTTGCCACGAGCCGGAAACCGAGCTCTCGACGTCAACCCACCCAACGCCGACATCCATTTGGGTCGATGGGGCAGTGATTGGGGATGGACCGTTTTCTGCCTCATGGCGGCTTCTACCCTCGGCCTCTTGATCTGGTCGTTCTTCGTTCCGCGCAACAGGAGGACCTTCCACTATCTGCTCACCGCCGTCCTTGCCATCTCCACCATCTCGTGGTATTCGCAGGCCAGCGATCTCGGCGCCACGCCCGTTACGGTGCAGTTTCTCCGCAACAGCCCGCGTGGTAGCGGCTATGCAGGCTATCCGACGCGTCAGATCTGGTACAGTCGCTATGTCGACTGGACGCTCACCACCACGCTTCTGCTGCTCAGCCTGCTCCTCATGACCGGACTGCCTCTTTCGGTCATCTTTATCACCCTCTTCTTCAACATTCTCATGATCGTTTGCGGTCTCTTGGGTGCTCTGACCCGAACGCGATACAAGTGGGGCTACTTTGTGAGTGTCGCATTGCGCCAACATTGTCGAGCCAAGCCTCGTTGATCCTCCAGCTCACATAGCTGAACTCCCTTCGACGATCGTTTGCAGGTCTTTGCTTGCGCTGCACTCGGCTACGTCTTGTACCACGTCTTTGCTTCGGGTCTGCGCTCGTCGCGACAACTGGGGCACGGATTTGGCCGCGCCTTTATGGCGGCTTCGACTCTGCTGGCCATCATCTGGCCCATGTACGCTGTCTGTTGGGCTTTGAGCGAAGGCGGCAATGTTATCGGTGTCAGCGAGGAGGTGAGTGTCTTGTCCACATTCCGAGATGGCAGTCGCTAACCAGCTGCATCACACTGACGCCTTGATCACCATCACCTTTGGCATTGCAGTTCCTCTGGTATGGCCTCCTGGACCTGTTTTCCAAGCCCTTGTTTGCCTTGATGCTCCTCTTCATGCTCAGGCGATGCGACTACGGCGCCCTGCGTCTGCGATCCGGCAAGCTGACCGAAAGCGAGATCGAGCACGACGAGCAGCGACGAGGCATCGTGGACAAGGAGCACGAGGGCATTGCTTCTTCGCCCGTCCACAATAGCGCTGCAACGAACTCTGGCCCTCATCCCGTCGCACCTCCTCCGCCTCAGTCGCCTCCGCCCCTTGGCATTCCGCACACCATGATGACGCCTGTCTCTGCAGCCTGATCGTTGCCCCCCCCCCCCACTTGCCCGCCCTCTGCGCAAGTCACTCCTCCCTCCACCCTTGATATCCGCCGTACCGTCCTCGTCCCACATGTCGCTCGTCACCCGTCCGTCCCGACGCTTGTCTCGATCAGTCAATCCCAAGCCATCCTGTTGCCTTTCGTCGGTCGATGACGAATGCGAGCTCGCAAAACAAGGCTTGACTGAGCTCTGTGTCGTGTCTCGATGCCTTGGTGCTGCATGTCGGCATGCTTCGGCATGACAACGTCTCAAGTCATGTCGTGGCCGTTGGTATCGGGATTGAGCTTGGGGCTCGACCAGGTGTGCGATCCAGCCGCAAGTGATCAAGGCGCAGCTTGGATCACGCTTCGGACTCGTGTGACGACTTGGACGGGGACAGGGCCGGCCCAGTCACCGTGAGTCGAGCTATAATAAATAAAAAGCGAGATCTGACACCAACACACACGGCGGGGCAACACAGCCGAGATGCACGCGCCTCTTTTCTTTTTCCGAGAGTGGAGGCGGGGCGAGAGAAATAAAGACCGCAGTCGCCGTGAGCTGCCTCGAAATTTCCACTCGAAATCCGAAGCTGGAAGAAATTTCGATTGTTTTTCCGCTTGATTTTCCGTTCCTTATCAAAGATGACGAATCGCCTCTCTTTGAACGTCACATGTCTGCTACTGTCACCACCACCACCACGATCACATCACGATCACCTTTGTAGTCATCCGTTCGGATTCGCATCCGAAACCATGTCGGCAGCTCCACCAGGACGAGTGCAACCCGCCGCTGACTTCAATCCAGCGTCGTATGGATCAGTCATCCCAGGCAGCTCCTCTTATTTTGAACGCACTTCGACTCGCAGCGAGACGCAGGACAGCATCGATGACGAGGACGGCGAGCACGAAGCCTCGGGCTCACAGCACGATAGAGCCACGGCACCCAGCCATAGCGCAATCAGCCAGGATGGCACCGAGGATAACTCGTACACTTTCGGCCGCGATCGCGACGACGACGAGGATGGCGACACGAGCATGTTGAGCGACTTTGCTTCCATCTTCCATCCCAACGAGTACATCACCGCGCAGCAGAGGCTCGACGAACACGATCGAAGGAGCGATTTCGAGTCGTTCGACGAGGAGCGTCAACCCATCCTCTCCTCTTCCCACTACAGCAGCAGAAGGCAGTCTGCTTCGGCGTTTTCGGGTCGTCGACCATCGGCAGTGTCCAGTTTGCGACCTTCGCTCCACAACCCACGCAGGCCGCCGCTGATTCCAGAAGAGGACGTGCTGCAACAAGGCTCCGCATGGTCCAAGGCTGGCACGGAACAAGGCGACGTCAGCGGTATTTCGATTCGTCAAGCGCTCGTCGATCCGTCCACCACGCCTGGCTCCAACCTGGGTCTGATCCTCATCGCTATCAGCCAGGTCGCCTACTCGACCATGAACCTCTTTGTCAAACTCCTAGACGACCGCGAGGGCCAGCAGCAAGGTGCGCAAGCCATCGGCGCGCTCGAGATTGTCGGGGTCGAATGCTTCATCATTTGGGTTGGGTGCATCCTCGCCATGTGCGTAGCAAAGACAGAACACATCCTGCTGGGTCCACCGGGGGCAAGAGCGCTGCTGCTTGCACGAGGCATGTTTGGCTTCTCGTCGACGCTGGCGCTGTACATCTCTCTGCATTCGCTCTCGCTTTCCGACGCCACCGTCATCACCTTCCTCTCGCCTCTCGCCACGGGATTCTTGGCTCACGTGCTGCTGCATGAACCGTTCACGTTGCGCGAGCGCATCGCAGGTGTATCCTCGCTTGCCGGTGTCACGCTCATCGCGCGACCTTCTTTCCTGTTCGGAGACGATGCAGGCACCGGTGTTCCCGAGGACGGCGACATCGAGCTGCCTCCACCCTCTCTGCCGGACAGCTCGACCACCGAAGCAGCTCGCATCATTGGCATCCTGGTCGCGCTAGCCGGTGTCGTGCTCATGGCAGGCGCCTGGGTCTGCCTGCGTCGCATCGGCAAGCGTGCATCGACGTACCACTCGATCGCCTACTTTTCGCTCTGCAGCTGGGTCTCGAGCTTCGCGGCCATGTGGGTGCTCGGCCAACCGCTGGTCCTGCCCTCTTCCACGCTGTCGCTGTTCCTCTTGCTCAGCGTGGGTCTGTTCAGCCTGTTCGCCCAGGTGTTCCAGACGCTCGGGCTGCAGAGGGAGTCGGCGGGTCGCGCTGCCACCATGTCGTACCTCCAGATCATCTTTGCCTTGACTTGGCAGCTGCTGCTGTTCGGCTCGATGCCCGATTCGGTGTCGATCGCCGGCAGTCTCATCATCCTCGCCAGCGGTGCTTGGGTGGCGCTTGGCAGAGGAGGCGCTTCGGCTCCCCTGCATTGATTGACCTTCCAAACATGCTTCTTCTCTCTTGTTCGCATGGATCTCATGCCCTTGTATGCACACACATGTATGATACCCTTTGTCACAATCAACATCTTCGGCACGAATTCTCTTACACATTGCATCGTGAATTCACGCGGAGCTCTTGTGGGAGGTGTGTCCCTTTCTAGCGATGCGCAAGCAGTCGCGCTCGAGCTGTGCGTCGTCGTTGGCGGCGTCGCTGCTGCGAGCCGTGTACACCTGGATGTGGCTGTCTCGCAGGATGTTCTGGCTCTGGCAGTGGACAAAGTCGTCGGGCTCGGTGACGCCCTGGAACACGCGTCGGATGCGCAGTCGCACGGCTACGTCGGCCGACGAACCGGTCTGGTTGCTGGACAGCGCGTGCTGCACCAAGCTGCGCGGCAGCACATAGACGTCGTTCTGCTCGTTGAAGCGGAGAATGCGCTGCACGCACGGTAGGTTGCCCGAAAGACGCTCCGAGCACGGTTCCATGGTGGTGTACAGGTCTAGGTCGAGCGTCGGCGCCTCTTTGGCGGCGTTGTGCTGGTGTTTGGGCAAGAAATCGGAGGCGAGCTTGTCGAGTGCACACTGCTCGGCGTGCGTGTTTCCGGGCAGCTCTCGTGAAAAGCCCGTCGCGAGGATCTGGGACGACGATCGAGCCGCCTCATCGCTGGTGACGCAGATAACGCAGCCGACACAGAAAGCGGTATCGGTAGGCGGAGACTTGTCCGCCTCGCTCAGCGCGGTCAGCATCATCGAGTAGTGGCGCGGCAAGTGACCGACGTCGCCGTTTGGCGGCAACGTTGCTGTCTGGGAGCTGTTGAGCGGCGTCGACGCAGCTCTGCGCGCTTCCCACTCGCGCCTCCATGCACCGTACTCGCCTTCGATCCCGCCATCCCGCCACACGGCCCAGCTGTCCCTGATGCGGAACGCGATCGCGATCGGATGGTCGAGCAGCATCTGGCGCAGAGGTGGCGAAGGATGCAGTTCGGGCAGGATCATGTCGCTCAACGTGGAGGAGCGTCTGCGCGGTTTGGTGGTGTTGCGTTGGCGTAACGCTGACTTGTTGTTGACAGAGGTGTTGATGGGTTGCAGCAGTCGGTTGGCTCGGATAGCCAAGGGCGAGGAGGATTCCGAGACAGCCAAAGGAGCCGGCAGTCGCAACGGCTTTTTGGAGAGGTACTCGGTGAAATAGTAGTAGACGCCTCCGAAGACGAGCCCAATCGTGACGCCGACGACAATCTGCAGCGGGGAGTGATAGTGCAGATGATGCCTCGAGTAGCAGGTGAGGATGGAGATGGACGCAATCAACACCATCGCCAGCGCATGTTCGAAGCGCCTCATCGTGTTGATCAGCGAGCGGGGCTTGACGAGCGGCGGGCGATTCAGCCAGAAATGCGCCAGGAAGAAGGCAGCAAAGAAGCCGAGGAACTGCGAATGCGAGGACGGCATGCCGTATCCCGCACCGAGCCGATCCGTGGGGCGGGGCTGCTTGATGAGACGCTTCAACGCCCAGTTGAGGCCTTCGCACGCCAGCTGACCGATGAGCGCATTGATAAAGGTCAGCTCGCGACGGAGCAGGATGATGGTGACGTACGAGCAGAGCAGGAAGATGGGAGAGAGCGTCACCAGAGCGAAAAGCTTTGCGAATGTATCCGATGGGTCGTACTGCACGTGGGTGAGACCGAGCGAGGCATAGTTGCTGGGATCGATGGCGCTCGTGCCCTTGGCCATGGTTGAGGTTGATGGCGAGATGACGAAGACGACGACGGCGACGAGGACGACGACAGGTGATCGCGGTGTGACTTTAAAGAGCAAGGAGTGTCGCATGCTCAATCATCAGTCGGCAATGGTCCGAGCTCGACGCTTGACACCTCCACCAAATTAAAATTTATTTCAATCAAAAAGAAAAAAAGACACAAAAAAAAGGGACTGAAAAATGCGAGACACAGCACAGCGCAGAGAAAAAGTGTTGCGAGCGAGGCTCTTCTCTCGGAACGGCAATTGTTATCCGTTTGATATCACAATTCCCACGCACAGAACGGCTGCTTCCATTCCACCACAACCATCGGTCTCTCTCCGACACCGGCACATCATCGCCATACACCGCCACTCCAGCACGCCGCAGCAATGCCCAAGAAGGGCAAGGAAGGATCGCGTCCAGCAGCGCAACCAAACGACGAGGTGAGTGCGGCATTGCGGAAACATCTGTTGCTCATCCAGAGGCAAATGCTGACGCTTAGCACCTATACACAGGCAAGCCGCGATGCAGCAGAGGTGGGCGTGATCGACCCGTTGGTAGACGACGACGGCTTCGATATTGCCGACGAGCTGCTGGCTGCGCTAGATGCGAGAGATGCCCAAGAAGCCAGCGACAAGCAACCAGCCCCCGTCGCTGCTTCAGATTCAAACGCAACCACACACCACCACGGTCTAAGGGGAGCAGGTGAACGTCTTATCAATGGTTTGCGGCACGGCAACCACCACAACGAGCACGATGTAGCTCCCTCTGATCCAGACGCTGTCACTGGAACAAGCCCAAATACGGGCCGAAGGTCGAGCATCCGCAAACTGTTCGGAAGCAGTCCCAAGGCTTCTGAACAGCTACCACTAGAGACAGCTGCACCAAAGAAGAAGGTCGGGCGTCAACAGCAGCGAAAGGTATGTAACGCACACACACCAGAATCACTCTCTCAGATTGCGTTCAAACTGACACTTTTCGCCAAAACACAGGAGCGCAAGGCAGCCGAAGTGGCCGAGATGCGCAGACAGGCCGAGGAAGAGGTCAAGCTCGGAGCGGGCAAACCGGACGAAGCGGCGATCGAGCGCCAGGGCATTTCGGCCATGTGTTCCGCGCTCGGCGTCTCGATGCACGAGATCACACCGGACGGCCACTGCCTCTACGCCGCCGTTGCCGACCAGCTCAACCTACGCCGAAAGCTCGACCCGCCAACGGACTACAAAGCAGCACGACGCGCAACAGCCCAGGAGATGCGCACGCATCCGGACGAGTACAAGCCGTTCATCTCGGACTCGGACGAGCACATGGCGGGCATCATCAACAAGGAGGCGGGCACGCTCAACACCGAGCACGCGCAGGAAGCGTACTTTCTCGACTACTGCACTGCCGTCGAGAGTACCGGTGTGTGGGGCGGCCAGCCCGAGATCTTGGCGTTGTCGAGAGCGTTTGGCACGCAGATCAATGTGGTGCAGGCCGGTGTGCCCGTGCTCAAGGTCGGCGAGGGCGAGTATGACGGCGAGCCGCTGTATATCTCGTGAGTGTTTGCATTGCATCGCAGGAAGAAGTTGGGCTGGATAAGCTGACCGGATGTTCGACCATACAGATACCACCGCAAGATGTACGGTCTCGGCGAGGTAAGTCTGCGGCGATCTTTGTAGCACGCATCCAGGCGCGCTCAACTGACCCGCATTTTCGTCTCTGTTTGACCATCACAGCACTACAACTCGTTACGTCCCGCACCAGCGGCATAGAGGTCCTCGCTGGAGATCCTGTCACACGCAGTGAGCGACCATCCTGCTTCGGGTTTTGGCCACGAGCAGCGTCGTAGCGGTGTGAAAAGTATATCCGTGTAGCAAGGGGCTGCAGCGCGTTTGATGCGATACAGATGCGACTTGTTTGGTGTGCGTGACGGTTGAACGCAAGCGCGTGTGCTCGTGAGCAATGTTGCTGAAAAGCGAGTCGGGTCTCCCGCGGCGAAGCTTGACATTGATCGGGTGAGCGAGGACAAGCAAGCAAAGCGAGAGCGAGAGAGACAACACAGACACTGGGCTGCACACCCGTGATGCTGGCACCGCCGACGGCTCTCTGGAGAGCAGCGGAGCTTGCACTGCACTGCGTTCAAGCACGCACGTCGAAGTCGGCCCACAGACCACAGACACAGCTCAGAGCACACGTCTCGAGCGCAAGACGAGGAAGTCAAAGGGATGCAAAATTTTTTGGGAGAGGCAATGCTGCGAAACTACGGGGACAGAGTGCAGAGTGCAGAAGAGGCGAGTCAGAAGCAAGACGCAAGAAGCTGCCAAGCAGGCTAGCATTGGCTTGGACTTGATCGCCACCACTGCACACTGATGTTTTTGGATGATCTTGTTCTTAGGCGGTGCCGTTCTCGATGGCACGGGCGTAGTTTCTGAGGATCGAGTCGACGTCCTCCATGGTCTGCTCGCGCACGTCGGCGAGCTGCTTGATCTTGGCGGTGACCTCCTTGACCTGCTGCTCGGTGAGGCTGAGCTCGAGCTGCTCGCACCTCGACTTGACGGCGTTCCAGCCGGTCAGGCGGTGTCCGATGCTGACGTAGCGGCTCATGCCGAAATCCTCGGGACGGATGATCTCGTATGTGGACGGGTTGGCGAGGATGGCCTTGGCGTGGATGCCCGCCTTGTGCGTAAAGGCGCAGTAGCCGGTGACGTAGTTGTTGAAGGGCACCTGGATCTGCACGGCTTCGGCGACGAGGTTCTCGACCTCGCGCAGCGCCTTGAGGTTGTACTTGCTCATGACGTACTCGCGGTCGGCGGTGTACATGCGCGCGATGAAGCCGCCGAGCGAGGGGATGCCGTTGCGCTCGCCGATGCCGAGCACCGACGTGTCGACGTGCGTGGCGCCCGCCTCGAGCGCCGTGTAGGCGTTGGCGATGGCGCAACCCGTGTCGTTGTGGAAGTGGCACTCAATGTCGCAGCCGACGACACCGCGGAGCGTGCGCACCAGGTCGTACACCTGTCGTGGGTTGGCGACACCGACGGTGTCCGCGATGCCGACGCGGTTGACGCCGACCTTGTCGACGGCCTGGTAGATGCTGAGCAGATCGACCAAGTCGGAGCGGAACGAGTCCTCGGTGGAGAAGCGGATCTCGATGCCCTTGCTCTTGACAAACTGGATGACCTCGATGGCGGTCTTGGTGATGTAGGTCATGTCCTTGCCGTGCGAAAACTCGCGCAGGAACTTGGAGGTGCCCATGACGACGTCGACGCCATCGACGCCGGTCTCGACGGCGATCCTCGCGTCGTCCATGTGGCAGCGGATGTGGGTGATAACTTTGGCCTTGAGGCCGAGCTTGCAGATGGCCTCGCAGTCCTTGCGCGACTGCTCCGAGGCGGCGGGCGAGGTCAACTCGATGCAGTCGACGCCAAACTTGTCGAGCGCCTTGGCGATCTTGATCTTGGTCTCGGTGTCGAAAAAGGCATTGGCAAACTGCTCGCCCTCACGCAGCGTGGACTCGATGATCTTGAAGTTGGACACGTTGCTGAGGAAGTCCGAGTAGCGCGTGTTGAAGGGCTGCACGGAGCCTGCGTTGCCATTGTCCCTGGGAGCAGCAGCGACGCCGTTGGTGTTCGGGGCCGACGAGGTGTCGATGGCGACGTGGGTGTCTGGCGCAGTGCCGTTGACGTGCTGAATCGGGGTGGGCTCGGAGTGGTCACACATGTTTGCGATGGAAAGAGGAATCGATATGGTGGTAGCAGAGCAAGAGGATCTCGACTGACTCATTTGCACTCGCTCAATCCGATTCTGCTGGCGTGCGCTAACGAATCCCACTGCAATTTCGGTGAATCTCCGAAGAAAAAAAGGGCGCTGCATAATCGCAAAGAGGGAGAGAGAGAGAGAGAGAGAGCGTGTGATAATGCAGGCAGACGACAGACGGACACACGCTCGGAAGAAATTCCTTTCTCTCAAAGCGAGTCAGAGTCACTCCCTCTCCGAGCAGCCAAAGGCAAGGCGTTGCTGCCCTCGCTCTGCCATCACACCTTCCGATCGTTCCCACGCTCAGCCCACTTGTCATCCATTCGGAACACAAGCCGAGTGAGATCGAGCTAGAGTATCGGCGAGACCGCGCTGAGAAAAAGAGGGACAGTCCACAAATCGAATCAAGCTCACTGGCTCTCGCTGAGAAGCTCAGAAGAAATGAAAGCGCTGTCCGCATATCAAGCTCAGATTTCCCGCCTCTTTCGCCCTCTCTCGTTTGAAAGCCGAGCTGACCGGGCGATCCAGCGTGCGGGCGAGTCACCGCCTTGCCACTCTCTCTCTCGCCAAAGGCAGCAGCAGAGCGAGGCGAGAAAAGATTTTCTTCAGAAATATTCTCGTGCGAATCAAGTGCCACTCGTCGCTGCTGCTCGGCTGCGTCATTTGGCGGCTCAAAACTGCGCTGTGCCAAAAATGAAGCTGTTCCTCTTCATCAAGATCGGGCATGCAATCGTCGATGGCCGATCGATCTTTGTCAGTGGCTGTCCGTCACCATCATCAACAACCACAAACCATCATACACACTCTGGTCCGGCAAAAAATGGGGAAAGCCTTCTATTTACTTTGGGTGACGATGCGAAGCAAGAAATAAAACCAGGGCCCTGGTGCCTAGAGCTCCTCGCGACGAGCAGCGGCCGAGTGCGACCTCTCCTCGATCGAGGCGGCAGCGACACGCGGGCCGTGGATCCTCCTCATCAGCGGCTCGTTCTCGGCGTGCGAGTCGATGTGCAGATCACGCTTCTCCGACGCCGAACGGGGCGGGATCACGCGCGCAAGACCTCCGTGGTAGTGCTCCAGCTTGTCGGTGAAGACGTTGAGCTTGTCGCCCCAGTTGTTGTACCAGCTGTAGTCCGAGCCGTTGTTGAGCGTCTTGGTGATCGACGCGAGGTCGAGCTGCAGGTAGTTGGCGATCCACTTGCCGATCCATGTGTTTTCGTGCGAGCCGATCACCGAAGCGCGGCGCTGCGAGTAGCTCTTGTACGCCTCGCTCCACACGTCCTTGGGCTTGGCCTCGTGGTAGTAGAGACCCACCGACACGCCGGAGTGGCCCGTGGTCGACCAGCCCAGGTGCGCACGCCAGTTGACGATCGACGACAGCCATACGGTGTACGGGATCTGGTTCTTGAGCTTGGACAGCTCGACGGCGCGCTGCACCTCGCCGTCCTGCACGTCAGCGATGCCGAGGCCCTTGCCGACGATCTCGGTCTTGATGTAGCTGCTCAGGTCCGCGTCGGTGCGGTTGGCAGCGGCGACCCACTTGGCGGTCTGAGACGCGAGGAACTCGGTCGAGCGCGTAGCGTTGAGCAGCACATCCGGGTACCAGCCGTAGAAACCCTCCTCGTCCTCGCTCCTCTGCAGGCCGAGCGTCAGGCCACCGCACTCGTGGTCGGCGACACTGAAGATGACCGTCTCGGGCTCATTGGCGTTGTTGGCCGCGTTGCTGTCGACCCACTCGACGACAGCCTGCACCATCTCCTGGTATGCGAGAATGTCGTGGATGTGGCCGATGGGGTCGTTGTTGTGCGCAGCGTGGTCGATGCGCGCACCCTCGATCATGATAAAGTACGGCTCGTCCTGGTTGCGCAGACCCGTCAGCGCGGTGAGCGCCATCTCCTTGAGGCTCGGCTCGAGCGTCGCGTTCCTGTCGATCTCGTACGCCATGTGCGACGAGGTGAAGAGCGCCATCGACGGCAACTTCAAGTTGTTGCCGCCCTGCAGCGCGTCAAAGTCGGTGCGGTTGCTCACCACGTTGAAGCCGCGCTGCTTGGCCTCGTTGACCAGGTTGCGTCCGTCGGTGCGGATGCCCGGCTTGGTCGTGTTGGGCAGAAAGTGGCGCAGTCCACCGCCCCACAGGATGTCCGCCTGGCGGCCCAGCATGTAGTTGCCGATCTGCTGGCTCGCGATCTCGTCCTCGGCATCGCGGTCGTCGACGTGCGCAGAGTACGACGCAGGCGTGGCGTGCGTGATGCGCGACGTGGTCACCAGCGCCGTGTTGTACCCCTTGGCCTTGGCACCCTCGAGCACCGTACCGCACGGCTTCTTGTCCGAGTCGACACCAATGTAGGCGTTGACACTCTTGAGACCACACGAGTAGGCGGTGGCACTGGCAGCCGAGTCCGTGACGAGCGAGTTGGTCGAGCGCGTACGCACCTCACCCACCAGCAGCTTGTCGAGCGGCAGCGTCACGTTCCAGCCCTTGTGCTGCGCCGTCTGCATAAACTCGCGCGCAAACGTCTCCGAGGCAGGGCCAAATCCGTCCGAGATGAGCTGGATCACGTTGGGCTGCTTCTTGCCGCCGTTGTTGCGGCGAGTGTTGGGCGCGGCGCTGACGGTGAGCGCCAGGAGCATGGTGGCTCCAAGCTGAACGAAGATGCCTTGCAGCTGCATTTTAGCGGTAAGTTTTGAGGGGGGAGAGAGGGAGGGGTGATGTTTGGACGCAAACAGGAAAGATGGTGGACGCCTGGCCTCTTTATAACGACGAGTCGACACTCGCCTCGCACATATTCGATGCTCGTCCCAGGGGGCAAAACTTTCTAAACGTTCTTCTCAGAATCGGTACACCGGCGGAAGGCGTGCAGAAGAGCGCTTCAAACGGCGAACGGCTGCTGGAGGAGAGGAGAGCACGTTCTCGCTTGTTGCAATCACTGCGTTGCCAGGGGAGCGAACTCTGTTTCTTCTTGTCTGGGCTTGGCATGGGAAAGTGAGCTTCACATCCAGGAACGTCTTCTTTGCCACACACGTGGGAAGTGACGAGCTCAGACAAAGAGAGTTTACTGTGGCGAGCGGACGTGCGCCATCTGCGTTACGATGGTCAAGATGTCGTGTGTGGATCCTCTCAAAGGTGAATGTATAACCGTTTGTAGAGAGCAATTGCAAATTGAGCCTCCGAAGTGCGCACGTTCTGGCTGGGTTGGCGGGCGGTTTTGGTTCTGGTTCGGTCGACGTTGTTTGCGGCAAGTGGCAACGATGCCGCCGCTTTGCTTTGAGGAAGGGCAAGCGGAGTTGGCAGTGTGAGTGCTATAAGGGATGTGCATGGATTGCCTTGCAAGCGAGGGGTTTTCTTGGCGCAGCAGAGCAGGCGTAGATGGGCCAGACAGGCTGCAGCAAAGAACGCCAAGAGCTGCAGAGACCTGTCGAGTTGAGCCCACGTTCTCGATTGGCCGCGATTAATCCCCGCCTCGCCTTTTTGCCTTCAGGGTTCCACCCACTCCGTCTTCCAGCGACCAACGGATGACAGAGTTCCGCGATGTCGTGTGTATCCAAGAGACCATGCCGCGCTTCTCCTTGTGAACAAATCGTTCTGAGCAGCGAAACGAGCACGTTGACCTTGTCGAATCCTTTGGCCTTTCTCACTCTCTCTGTCTGTGGCTGTGGTGGCTCTCCACGTTCTGCTCGCTCTCTTGCCCCCTGTTTCTGCCAAGCCATCTCCGCCGCGGTGGAACAGCGCTTCTTGTCGTAAAGCCGCACGAATGCGAATCAAGCTCAGCACAAGCTGCATCGCCGTCTCTCTCAATCCAGAAGATGGACCCGACAGAGACCAGTCAGACCGGCCCGTATGGTCCGCCGGCTTTTCCCTTTCCCTTCATCTGGTGCAGTCTTTTGTTCACCGGCTACCGAGATTCAAGATTGATTCGTAGCCTCGTTCACGGATTCCAGTTTTCGCGACGAATCATCATGCGAGTTGCTCACCGAACGCAGCTCCTCGAACGCTGTGTGTGCACAAATTTCTTTTTCCATTGACCGTGTCGTTGACCGTGTCGCAGCTCGCTCTTCAGCGACGAGGAGGCGGGGGAGGCATCGCTCGTCCATTCGCCGCACCTGCAGCCGGCTTGGGCGCAACGACAGGCTTAGCTGCGATCGCGGGCGCTGCCGTCGCTGCTGCCCCGTTGCTACCGCCGTGTCCATTGGCAGCAGCAGCAGCTGCAGCGTTCTCCGCCTTCTTCTTGGCCAGCACCGCCGCGAATCCACCAGGCGCACCCAGTCCAGGCATCACCGCCACGGGAGCCGCGCTCGCATCCGCCTGGACCGCAGCAGGGCGTTCATGGGGCTTGCCACCCGCAGGCGCCGTCCTGACGACCGGCTTGGGCTGCACCACCGGTTTGGCCGCTACAGCAGGTCGGCTGTTCACTGCAGACGCAGCTGCTCCCGCTCCAGCAACCGCTGCTGAAGGAGCAGCTGGCGGGGCACGCTTGACAGGTGGGGCAGGTGCCGCTTTGGGTTTGGGCGGCGCTTGTGGGATCAGCTCCAGATAATTGGAAGGCGCCCAGCCCTCGACGCCGTTCTTCTTGACCAGCCACCAGCCGGACCCCGTCTCGTCCTTTTGAGTTACTTCGACCACGTCGTCCTTGTCCAGCGCCATCTCGCCCGCATTCTCGGTCGCAAACGCGTACAGCGCCTTGTAGCGGGGCACTTGAGGTTCGGCGGGCGCTGCAGCTGCGGGAGGAGGAGGCGGCGGCGGTGGTGGAGCAGAACGACCCGCGCCTGCCGACGCGATGGCGGCAGCAGCAGCAGGACGAGCAGCAGCGCTCGAAGCTCCAGCCGCACCAGGCAGCTTGGCCGGAGTCGGCGTCGACCGAGGAATCGCGCGTGGCTTGGGCTTGTTGTTGGCGTTGGACGGACCACCCGCTCGCAGCAGCTTGCCTTGCGTGATGGGACGAACCAGACCGGGCTTCTTTTTGGGCGCAGGCCGCGAGACGCTGTTGGCAGGCTCGCCCGAGCACACCGCGACGGCACTGCTCTTGTAGACATCGTCCTTCTTCACCATCTCGTCCTTCTTGAATGTGATCTGCGCCTTTTTACCCTTCTTCTTGGAGTACTCGAGCGTGTTCGAGACGACGACGTTGAGCGCACCGTTGGTCCTCTGCAGCAGATGCGTCACCAGCTCCGTCTTGAAGAAGCACGAAAAGAGCGGATCCGCCTCTTCGGCGTTGTTGACGTTGAGCACCACCCAGTCGTCGCGCAAATTGGATAAACCCACGGCCGAGATGGCGCCCAGGTTGATGCGCCTTTCGCACGTGGTCGACACCTGCTTGTTGACGAGCTGCGTCACCAAGATGTAGATCGCCTTGTCGGTCAGGATGAGGAAGCGGGGACTGCGAACACTCGACCGTCCCAAACGCGATACGAGCAGCTGGATGCGGCTGCTGAACGCCACCGTCTCTCCGGGCGCCATGCCAGAGGCCTGTCGAAGCATCTGCCCCTCTGCACTCCCCCCGCCTTTGCCGTTGGATCCGCCGACATCGAGATAGTCGCCCATGAAGCGACGCGAGCCAAGCAGACTGAACCTTCTGCGCTCCTTGCGACCGGCGAGCACCTGGTGGCCATAGTCTCGCAGCTGGATGTACTGCAGACCCTCCTTGTTGTTCTTCCACATGCGCTGGATGCGTCGCGCACACTCCTCCTTGTAGCGCAGGTAGTTGCGGTAGGCGCGCTGGATACGCATGGCCATGTTGTGCCAGTAGCGATCGCGCATGGTCTCGAGCGCAAACAGCGTCTCGGGATTCTTGATAAACGCCTTGGTGACACCCATCTGCCACTCTTCGCGTGCGATGCCCGTGTCCGTCAAGATGCGCTCGCAGCCGCTGCGTGCATCGCCTTGCCAGGTGTACTCGCCCGCGTACGACGTGTTGGGCGACAGCAGGTAGAAGCGCTCGACCATCTTCTCAAACGTGTTTCGGTAGGCGAAACCGGCGCGTCGGACGCGGATGTTCTCCTGCAGACCGAGGTACTTGATCTGATGCAGGATGGCCTGGGTGTCGTACTCGCTGGGGCTCTTGTTCTGGTTGGGCTTGATGGTTCGGATGTACGAAGGCTGCGCACGCATCAGGTTCTCGACCAGAGCGTTGGCGCTGGCTTTGATGCGGTCACCGGCGGTGGGGGGGCGCTTCTTGCTGTTGGGGTCAGGACGGTCGGGGAAGAGTTTCTGCAGGTACGAGTTGGCGCTCGAGTCGACGAGGTCGAGGATGTCCTTGAGGAGTGAGTCCTTGTTCTTGTCGGTCATTCCCTGGACGTTGTACATGACATCGCCGGCGTAGTGTTTGATGAGGAACTTGGTGCCGCGCGAGTCGAAATGCGGGTTGGACGACAGCATGCCGGTGCGCTGGATGAAGGAATTGTCGGCCGCGGTGGGGTCGGCGTGGGCGGTGGCACAGGCATCGTTGAGGGCGGAAAAGATGCCTGGCGGACGCTTCTCCTCGATGAGGTCGCACACGATCTTGTTGTTGAAATACTTGATGGGCGTCCACTGGATCTGCTCGTAGGCGTACTCCTCCTGCTCCTTCTTGAGGGTGAGCTCGATAAAGATCTGCTGGAGCTTCTCGTTGACGTAGTTGATGCAGAGCTGCTCGAACGAGTTGTTGTCAAAGATCTCGAAACCGTAGATGTCGAGCACGCCAATGACGTTGGCGCTCTGCTCGCGCGGATTCATGGACTGGTTGATGCGGTCGACGATCCAGTCAAACATGTTGTTGTAGATGGCCTTGGCGAGCGCGTCGCGAGCCGCAGCGGCTTGGGTGGGGTTGAGCGGCACCTCGTAGACGGATCCGCGCCTACCACCGCGCTGGGTCTCCATGATGCGTTGGGTCAAGGCCTTGGTGACGTTGCCCGCGTCGACTTCGAGCAGGTAGGCGACAAAGTCTGGCACGCCTGGATCCGAGATCTCGGCGTTGCCTTCCTGGTTTTCGACGTACTGGACATTGCCGATCCAGAGGATGGCGGCGATCATGCGGAAGATGTTGTCCTGCTCGTCCTGGGTGAGACCGATGGTGTTCATGGCGCTGATGGTCTCCTTGTAGTCGGCGTGGTCGTCGATGCCCTGGACGTCGAGACACTGGCTGTTGGCGGTGTAGGCATAGGCTTCCGGGCCCTGGATGCCGTAGTTTTCGCGATGAGCAGCCGAGGCGGCTTTGGTGAACTGGTAAAAGATGTGAAAGTTGCGCTCGTCGCGGATCTGCTGGACGACGCGGTTCTTTTCGAGGAGGTAGTTGGTGATGTTGGCGCCGATGGGTTCGCCGTGCGGGTTGAACATGATCTCGAGGTACTTGCCGTGACGGGACGAGTTGTTGTTGCGGAGCGTCTTGGCACAGCCGAAGCTTTCGAGCAGCGGATTGGTGGCGAGCACCATGTCCTTGACGTCCTGAATGCCCGAGTTGGAGCCACCGCTGACGGCGGCGATGTACTGCATGATGCGCTTGGCGGCTTCGGTCTTGCCTGCGCCGGATTCGCCCGAGATGATGACGCACTGGTTCTCCTTGTAGGCGTTCATGTTGTAGTAGGCGCCCTCTGCGATGGCAAAGACGTGCGGCGTCATCTCGAGACGGTTCTTGCCGCGATAGGATTGGAGGATGTCTTCGGTGTAGATGCCCAGATCGCGGAAAGGGTTGACCGAGATGAGCACGTTGCCGATGTAGGTGTAGATCTCTGCATTCTGAAAGCGCTTTTGCAGATTTTCATTGATGGCTTCGTTGGTGACCTTGGAGAGCAGCGTCATGTCCGAGACGCCCGCCTGCGCCTTTTTGAAGCCTTCTCGCCAGTCCGCTTTGGCGACACCGCCTTTGGAAGGTGCTCCCCCCGATTTGGAGGGCGGTGGTTTGGAAGCCGCGCCGGGCTTTTTTGCGCCTGCCTTTTTCGAGATGGCCATGGTGGGCGAGCGTAGATGGCGATGGCGACGACGATGGCGATAAGGACGGGTGATCGACAAGGCTCAGCAAGGAGGAACGACGACGGATGGTCCGAATGAGCGTGAGTCAGAAAGGGGACCAACACCTGCCGGATGGATCCGACCGAATCGAAGTGGATGGCGAAGAAGCGCGCGCGCCTTCCGATGGGAGTGATGGTGGAGAGAGAGATGACAAGGCGAAAAAAGGAAGAGAGCGACGAGGCGAGTGTCGTTGCGAGAAGGAGAGAGACGGATAACGGGCCGTGGGTCAGTTAGGCACATCCGATGGTCGGGTCGAAATCGCAGTTTTGGGTTGGTTAGGGTCCACCGACCGACTGAGCGAAGTGCCGTCTTCCTTGCTTGGCCTGTGCCTGGTGCCGTGGCTGCCTGAGAGCTGTGCACACACACGCGTGTGGGCACGGTCGACAATTTTGGATTCGAGGATCGCGGAGATCGCACCGCCGCAGACCGTCGCAGAGGAGCAGCAACGGTCAGCAGAAAATCCACAGAATGGGCTGTGTTCCCTGGCTGGCTGGCTGGCTGTGTGGAGTCGGAAACTGAAAATGACTGAGCTGCTACTACGTAATTTAGCATCTGCTTGCTTGCCTGCTTACAGTACCTGCCCGATCCAGCTCGACTGCGTGTTGATGCCCGATTTGTTTCTCACTCTCTCTCTCGCCATCACTCGGAACTGCACCCGCCCCTTCTCATCTCGAGATCGCTATACGTCGGTCGAGCCGTGACAGTCTCTTTGCCTGCCATTCCCACGCAGCCTTGTATCTCTGATAAGCGTTGCATTGTGATTGCGAATGTGGCTGTGCCTTGTCTACGCAGCCAGACCATCGCGTTGCAGCACTTGGCCAATCACCTGAAGCACTTCGCGGCATCCTGGCGCAGCAAACATGTCGTGCGGATCGTCGATGGCGTGATCGAGCACCGCATCCAACAGACGTCGCAGCTGAGCGCACAGCACTCCGATTCGAGCATTCGCGCGCAGTCGAACCCAATTCTCGTCTTTGCCGCTGTCGACTGCCACCGCATTCGAGCCAATCCCGATTCCACCCGCGAAATGGTTGATCTTGAGCTTGCCGCCAAACAGCAGCAGTCCAAACAGCGGCACCTCGGTCGCATCACGTAGGTACACCTTGGAGTCCGATCCTGCTCCCGTCGAACTCTTGGCAAACGTGGTCAGATACGACGACTCGAAGCCCTTGCAGCTGAACAGCGTCGACGACGGATGCAAAAACACTCGACCGTTGCGATCAAAGTACTTCACTTGGCGCGCTTCCGCCTCTCGCTGCACCGTACCGCTCGACGACTGGTCGAACTTGGCTGAGGGCAGATCGATTCGCACCACCGCTGGCCACAATCCCGCAAGAATCACCGATCGAAGCACTCCGGCGTGCTGCGCATTCTTGTCGTACACCTCGTCGTCGTAGCTGCCAAACGGACTGTAGCTCGTTGCCACAAACCCCATCTCTTGCAGATGCGACAGCAGATCCAATCGATTCGTCTGGATATCCCTCAGCGTCGACTGCGAGATAAAGTTGGTCTCGCTCCATTCGCGCATCTCTGCATTCGACTTGCGCTGCACCCGCATCGTCTGCCACTGTTCGTACGCAGCAGCATCGGCGAGCAGGTCGCTGCGGCATCCAGCAAGCGCGGCAAAGCTGGCTCGTGCCTTGCTCACCTCTTCCCGTTTTTCGAATGGTGCTGCAAACAGCGGCTTGCACGACATGATGCTCGCCACCGTCAGCATCGGTCCCAGGCAGCCAAAGATGGTGCCCATGATCAGCAGCTTGGCCAGTCGCAAGTCCAGAGGCAGCTGAGCCAGGTGTTTGCCCAGCGACGTCAGCCGGCTCTTGTATCCCTTGTCCGCTTGCAGCACACCCGCTTCCACCAGATTGCTCAACGCCGCGTCCATCGATGCCAAGCTCGGCGGGTCGAGCGCCTTGTTGAGGTACTCCTTGACGTCTTCGTCCTCGCGCATCGACTTGACTTCCAGGAACAGCGATTCCAGCGGCACCCGGCGCATCTCGGGCGTCTGCTGCGCCGCCATCCTCTTTTCGTCGACGAAGCGCGAGTACAGACGGAAGCACTCGCCCGCGCGAACACGGCCCGCACGTCCACGTCGCTGCTTGCATGCCGCACGCGACGCCCAGCACTCGACCAACCTGGTCAGCCCGCTCTCGGGCTCGAAGCGCGTCTCCTTGACTCGACCCGTGTCCACCACGTACGACACATCCGGGATCGTGATCGACGTTTCCGCCACGTTGGTCGACACCACAATCTTGCGGTGGCCAGTTCGCACTGGCTGGAACACGCGTCGCTGCTCGTCCGGAGACAGGTTGGCGTGCAGCGGCAGGATCTCCACCTTGCTCTGTCCACGCAGCGACGTCGAGATGGCGTCGATCGCTTGGCGGATCTCGCCCACGCCGGGGCAGAACACCAGGATGGCTCCACCCACGCTGGCATCCGCTGCTCCGCTCAGCTCTTCGTTCTCGGCTCGTTCGACGACGTAGCGCACCACCGCCCCGATCAACTCGTAGCTGATCCTGCCTCCCGATCGAGAGAGGCTCTCCACTGCGCGCATCGTCTCTTCGTCAACGCTCTGTGCTTGCAGATGCGTACGCAGCTGGCCCATCTCCTCCTCGATCTGCTTGCCGCCTCGTGCGCCGCCGCCTCCGCCTCGGAACTCGCTGCCCGAAGGTCGGAATCCGCTCTCGCGCACGATATCTTCCAGATAGTAGTCTTCGACGGGGAAGGTACGTCCAGGGATCGAGATGCACGGCGCTTTGCCAAAGTAGCTCGCAAACGTCTCCTGGTTGATCGTGGCACTCATCAGCACCACCTTGATCTTGCTGTTTCGCTTGAGCAGCTCGCGCAGCTCGAGCAGCAAAAAGTCCGAGTCGACGTTGCGCTCGTGCACCTCGTCGACGACCACGTGCGAGATGCCCTTGAGGTCCGTATCTCCACCGGCACCCAGCCGTCGCAGCAGCACACCTGTCGTGGTGAAGAGCAACCGGCATTCTCTCGATGCTCTGCGCTCGCCTCGGATCGCGTAGCCCACCAAGCTACCGGACGCCACGGGCTTCTTCTTGCCGTCCAGCTCTTCGCCACGCTCGACGGCGACACGCGATGCGACACCGATGGCACTCACACGTCGCGGCTGCGTCACGACAATGTTGCACTCGCTGCCGCTGCCCGCCTCGATCGCCTCGTCCAGGATGAACTGCGGCACCTGCGTCGTCTTGCCACATCCCGTCTCACCAGCGATGATCACCACGCGGTTGGTGCGGATCAGCTCCAGGATCTCGGCGGCAGCAGCGACGGCAGGCAGCGACTTGCGCACAGCACCCATTTTGGAGTAGCTCGGCGAGGCGTGTAGCTGCTTTTGCTGTCGTTGCAGCACAGCGTCGATCTCGGCGTCGCGTCGCAGTGGCCTGCCTCCTCCGCCTCTGCGCCTGTTGGCGGCTGTCTTGCGTTGACCCGTGGGCGTCCCAGCTCGAGACGTCTCTGGAGTACCTTCGGCGCTGGTATCGGCGTGCTCGGTTGCGACGAGGTGCTGCATGACACTGTTGAGCAGAGGCGGGTCGTCGACGATCTTGGACCATGTCGTCTCCAGCTCTTCGACCAAGCTTAGCAGTACACCACCGTCTCCCGCCTCGACCGCATCAAACCAGTCGAGCCGCTTGTTGTCGCCCTGGAAAGCACGCAGCAAGTGCTGGGTGAGCGCGAGCTTGAGGTACGACGGCAGCGTCTCTGACACCACGCAAAAGGCTGGCAGAGCAAGCGCTTCGGACCTTTCACGGGCGAGCGGGTAGAGGGCGTGTGGATGCGACGAGATGCGCAGTCGGACGTCTTCCTTACCGCCTGCTGCGGTTCCTGGTCCAGCGATGCTAATGTCGTAGTCGTTTACATTGAGACGATCGTGCTCCGAGGGGACGACGACTCGATCCTCGCCCAGCACTGCCTCAACAGCCATGCGCTCGTCGGCGCGCTTGGTCTCGATCTCTTGCTTGTCCGCATCGTTGATCTGGGTCGGATACGCGAGGACAGCTTCCAGAATCGCATCCGACGTCCATTGGTCTTCGACCTGTTCGACAGCATCCCATCCAGCCATCTGGCGGAGCAGCATTTCCAGCGCCAAGCCCTCCTTGACGGTGCGAGGCAACTCGACTTTTTGGGCACGTTCAGCCGCAGCGATGCGCTTGAAAGCAACCTGGACCGCTTTTCTCGGGAATCCAGCCTGTTTGGACAGCTTGTCGACCGCCCATCCGACCGCGAGCGCATCTCCACCGGCACCGGCCTTGGAGGCAGTGACGAAACTCTCCGAAGAGGTGCTCGGCTTGAACCTGGCGGGAAGGTCCTCCTCTGGAGTGTATAGCATGAGATACTCGAGGGCAGCTTCACGGTCGGCCAGAGAGGCAGCCGACGCGAGCATGGGATCGACGAGTGACGATGCGGCGGAAGAAGACGGGTTGGAAAGCGCGGTGCGCGCCGAGGTGAGCCACGAGATGGCACTGCGAGCGTGACCACGTCGAAAGCCGTACGACGTGAGCTCCTTCTCCAAGCCGGCCACATCCACCTTGGGTGTCGAGTCTGGATCCTGGTCCTCCTCGATCAAGTCGAGCGGTGCGGTGCTTGCTGATGGAAAAATGCTCATCGCTCGGCGGATGGTGGCCTCGATCTTTTCTCGCAACGCACTGGCGAGACGAACCTCTTTGGCTTCCTGCCAGGCTCGGCTCAGCGGCTTGCCTGTGCCGTTGAGCTTGCCATTGACGATGCCCACTTGGCCTCTGCTCGCAGCGTCGGCAGCCGCCTGCTTGTCTTGCTCCTTTTTGGCCTTTTCGGCTTCCCTCTTGGCGGCTGCCTCGAAGGGATCCGACTCCCACATCCAGTCCTGGTGGCTCGGCGCCGTCTTCTTGTATGCCTCCATCTTGACCCAGTACTCTCTAGGCCCGGGTGGCAGGGCGAGGTTGAGTGAGAGATGGTTGAAGATGCGGAAGAGCGCATAGGTGGCGCCCCAGTGCTTGGCTTCCAGGCTGGACTGGCATTCGAGACGCAGGCCGGGCTCTTTGGGTTCGAAGGTGACGGTGAACGGATTCGAGGCATCCTTCTTGTTGATCTTCTTCAGGGTCACGGCGCAGCTGTAGCCGTCCTTGTGTCTGCGTGGCTCGACGATGGGCTTCTCCCAGCCCGGCAGCTTGTTGACCCTCTCGTATAGCATGTTGAGCGGCGTCTTGCTGCCGGGAGGGAAGAGCATCTCTCTCTGCGCTTGGCCGGCTGCAGCAGTCGATGGCGCAGAAGATGATGAGCCCGCGGCATCTGGCTGCTGTTGCTGCTGTTTGGCGGCTTTGGTGTACGACGGCGGTGGTTTGGGACCTCCACCTTTGACCCAATCTGGCAACGGCGATGCCTTGGACGACGTGGTGCCGCTCGACTTGATGGCGGGATTTTTCTTTCGTGGCGCCATCTTGTCAGTGCGACGAAGATGTTGTAACTGACAACAGACGAGGTGGTTGATGATATGGTGGGAGAAGATCAAGCTGTTTCGTCGAGCTCATCATCGTCCAGAAAAGCGTTCTGTGCCGTTTCTTCCTGCGAAATCTTGGCTAGAATCTCGGAATTCGGCGGCTATTCACTCTAACAACACCAAAAGGATCGAAAAAATCCCACCATCTCGACGTCGCTTTTGCTGATCGTCGCAGCAGCTCGACGGCAGCATCGCTTTGGCACCGGCATGTCGCTTCGAGGTGGTCTCCATCCGCAGTGACAGTCCAACAGCGTACATCAATGCATGCAGGATCGACATCGCCTCAAACACGAGCCGGATAAATGCAAGCGTCTCCCCACTTACTTTGGCGTCAAGCGGTAACCGGTGGTAACTCTTTTTGGGTGAGGTGGCGACCAGGTGGTGACCTGTCAAAGGCTTGCTTGCTCGAACTCTTATGACAGCGTCCGTGTATGGTGTTCGTATGTCAATGCCACGGAATGCTTTCACATTGGCTGAGACTGATCAGCCCAGATGTGAGCGGTAACGGGGGCTAGAGATGTGGCATTTGGCGTAGCAGCAAGTGAAAGCTCAAGCCTCGTCGAGCGGGCAATGTAGCATGGCGACGCAAAGGGGCTGCATGTGTATATATAGAAGACCCCTTGCGCCTTCTGGATTGAGTCGTCCAGTATCCCATTCACAGCCTCGACCAGACCTTGCTAGCCCACATACCCTTCAAAAACAATGTCAGCCAGCCAGGACCCCCATCCCATCGACGACATGCTCATCATCGGCGGCGGCATCTCGGGCATCAACGCCGCTTGTCGCCTCACCGACACGCACCCGCATCTTACGTACACGCTGCTCGAAGCGCGCTCGACACTCGGCGGCACCTGGGATCTCTTCAAGTACCCGGGCATCCGCTCGGACTCGGACCTGCACACGTTTGGCTATGCGTTCCGAGCATGGCGTGGGCCCGCGATCGCGAGTGCGCCCGAGATCCTCGCGTACCTGCACGCAGTTGCGGATGAATACAATATCCCGCAGCACACTCGGTTCGACACCAAGGTCGTGCGTGCGAGCTGGAGCAGTTCTGAGCAACACTGGACTGTGCAGACGAAGCATGCGATCACGGGCGAGACGCACGAGCACCGAGCGCGGTTCTTGTTCAACTGCTGTGGATACTACGACTACGATCAGCCGCTGCACGCCTCGATCCCGGGCATCGGCGACTTTGCAGGCCCCGTAGTGCATCCGCAGTTCTGGACGCTCACGCAGCCGCAGTACGCCTCCAAGCGCGTCGCCATCGTCGGCTCGGGCGCCACCGCCATCACGCTCCTCCCCGCCCTCGCACCCCACACCGCACACGTCACCCTGATCCAGCGCTCTCCGTCGTACATCGTCGCCACGAACCCCGTCGATCCGGTTGCAAACGCACTGCAATCGCTGCTGCCCGAGACATGGGCGTCGTTCGTGGTGCGTCAGAAGAACGTGCTGCGCATCTACGGCTTGTACCACTTTGCCCGCGCGTTCCCGGGGATGTTTAGGGGCTTGATCACGTCGATGGTGCACAAGCAGCTGCCGGAACACGTCCCCGTCCAGCCGCACTTTACGTCGCGCTACCAGCCGTGGGACCAGCGTATCGGCCTGTCGCCCAACGGCGATTTCTTTCAAGCCTTCCGCGAGCGCAGGGCGTCCATCGCCACTGGCAATATTGTTTCCGTCCAAAAGGACCACATCGCCCTGGATACAGGCGACACCATAACAGCGGACATCATCGTCACAGCGACCGGGCTCAAGCTGCAGTTTGGCGGTGGGATCGAGCTCGTCGTCGACGGCGAGCGCGTGGCGACTAGCGAAAAGTTTGTGTGGAGAGGGTGCATGCTGGAGGGCGTGCCCAACTTTGCGTTTGCCATGGGATACACCAATGCGAGCTGGACGTTGGGCTCGGACTGTACCGCGCACTTTGTCATGCGCATGCTGGGGCATCTGGCGAAAACGCGTCAGCAAGTGGTAAAGCCAGAGGTGAAGCAGAGGGAGCAGCTGGTCGAGGCGAGCTTGCTCGACATGTCAAGCACGTACGTCGAGAAAGCGAAAGCGTATCTGCCCAAGACGGCGACGACGGGCCCGTGGAAGCGACGTACCAACTACTGGCGCGACATGTGGGCTGCAAAGCATGGTTCCTTTGATCAGCTTGTGTTCGCTTAGGATGGACGTCGATCTTTCTCGTCTCCAATTTGATGTTTGTTCAATGACACATGACGCGCGCGCGACAGTGACTCGCCGTTTGTTTCACCGACGGCCGGACCGTGCGGATACAGTGCATCTGTCAGACGGAAGTCGTCTTCGTTGACCAGCACCGGCCTTTCGAAGTGGGACGAGGGGCGTGCTTTTTCGGTGCCCCGAGCGACAGCCTCGAGCGCGACCGGGTTGCTGTGCACGTCTGCAGGATTCGTACCCGAGGCATGCTCAACGCCTGGCTGGGTGTGTGCCGCCTGGGACCACTCTTAAAGAATCCTCCGAATGTTACTGGGATCGATGCTGCCGCGCGCATTGACGTCCGTCTCTTTAGCTTGTAGGATGGCGTTGCGCACGGGATCCGGGCAGCGGATGACGTCCAAAGCATGCTCGAATGTCCACTCTGGCGCGCGTTCGTGCGGGGTGGCGCGTGGATACTGCAGGACCATGTACGCTTTGTCCACGTCGCTGAGCTCGGCATTGAAGCCGATGTCGTGCTCCTGACCAATCATTCGCTTGTGCATGATTGACCATTCGTCCACGAGCGGGTCGCTGGACACGTCCGTGGTGTTGTACATGCTCATGACCTGATCGTAGACCTCGCGGTCCGATCCGTGCCCGCCCGGCGCACGGTATATGTCCAAGGCGGCCTGCACGTCGATCACGTCCCCAGCGCCGTGTGCTGCGCTCCGATTCTCGTGTTGCAGCCCGAGCTCATGCTCGAACTCGTGCATGATAACCGCCCTTTCGTTACTCGTACCGCTCGTTCCTGACTCCCACGTTAGATTCGTGCTCGGCGACCCAGCAGCTACCCCGCTGCGATCGACACGCACCGACGACCAGCTACCGTCGTGCGGATCAAACACGATCTTGACGTCTGCAGAGCCAGCGTCCACCACCTCGGCGAAATCGACATTGGCGTAGTGCGTCCACTCGTCAATGCTGGCGCGCACCTTTTGCTTTTGGGTATCTGTGCCACCGTCGCGGCCGGGAAGGAAACTGTACCAAATGGTGGAAGGGCGATCTGGCAAGAGCCTGCCTTCGGTGAGAGCGGTGCTGGGGCTGTCGGTGAGAGCGTCCGTGCTTCGTTCGTCGGCGCGCGTGGCCGAGCTTGCAGGTGGATGTTCAGACATCGTAGGAGCGTCGGGGAAGTCGCAGCGCACCGGTTGCACGTCCTTCTTACCAAAGCTATCAATGGTCACGATGGCTGTGGACCAGCGACGATCGAGGTGGTTTCCACTCTGAATTGTCAAACACGAGCACGCGCTTGACGTCTACTAGCAGCGCGCCAACGGGAAGCTTTAGGACTCCTCGGCGGGCACGCTCAGGAAGGACCCCTTCTGCCGCAATTCAAAGTCCGCCCAGCGATTTCTCCGCTCTCCAGGCTGTCAAGGCTTGCCGACCGAATACACCAAAAGCAGCTTGCTACCAAGCCTCGCCCATACCGCATCAAAGATAAGGCCAACATTCAAGTGCACATCCAGGGTTCAAGAGTGTGTGAGATGTTGCTATTCGGTGTTTGTGTTGTGTTGTGTTGTGTTGTGAAAGAACAACAGAGTCCGAATTCTGCATGGACGACAGCAAGCTGTCCGCTGAGATCCGAGCAAACATCTCACGAGGCCTGTCCAGGCGCACCCTGAAACTGGCCTCCCTCGTTTGCCACCCCGCCATCCTCCGTCCACCTAGACGCAGCCGAGGTCGTATAGTTGGCGTCCACATCGACAGCGATGGTGGTCCATGCAAAGATGCCATCTTCCACCTTGTCGCCCAACAACACATACTCGAGCACCGGGTCGGACCCATCGCTGGCCGCCTCTTGGTCAAAGATAAAGTCCTCCTCGTTCGTGGTGAGCGTCTGCGTGTTTTCCGTGTACGGCGACGTGGCTTCGACCTGGCTGATCAGGTCCTGGTCGAAGAACAGCTGGCCGATGTGCACGGCGCCCGTTGCCTCTGAATTGGCCAGCGTGTTGTTGGCGAGCAACGTCGCGTTGATGTGGGCTACGACGTGGATGTGCGTGGTGCGGCCGGTGTAGTGTCCCGGGAAGACGGTCTGGAACTGCGAAGCGCCGTTCTCATCGGTGCGCTGTACCCCGCGCAGGAAGGTAGCGTTCAAGTTGGAAGCGTCGTCCGAGTTGCCGTTGCCCGAAGCTTGCACTCCCGAGTAGACACCCGTGGCGTTGCAGTTCCAGATCTCCCAGTACAGCTCGGGCACAGGCTCGCACGTGTTGACATTGACGAACTGCGCATCCAGATAAAGAGGCACGCCCGCTTGGCCGTCGGTCACGTTGGATCGCACCAGCTCGCCGCTCACCCAGTACGGGCCGATGGTCACCTCGGGCTGCAAGACACAGGCATCCGACGAGTTGGAGAATACGGTGGCCGTGGTAGAGTTTCTGGTGATGTCGGTGCGGTTCGACAGGTGCGTGGTGTTGAGCACTTCGGATGCGTAGTCAGAGTCTGCACGCCGCTTGAGAGTGCGAGCACGCAGCTGGTCGAGCAGCAGCTGTCGGCGTTGCTGTTGGACGTTGAGCGCATGACGGCGCTGAGGCGAAGCGCGAGAGGAGGCGCAACGACGGTGCTGCGTCTGGGCAGAGCGTCTGTAGAGCTTGGCCGCTGCGATTTCTTGAGAGCTAGGAGGCGCTTCACCAGGATGGGCAGACACTGCAACGAGGCTGACAGCTGACGCAGCAAAAAGCCAGCGAAGCAGGAGGTGCACGTTGAGGAGCATGTTTAGCGGCGATCAGTAGAGCAGGGAGATATGAATCGAGTGCGTTGAGAAGTGCGGCGACGATTGCCTCAACTCTCGACGACTCTCGTGCTCTTTATACCTTTCGAAAGGCAGGTGGCCCATCCCCCGAAACGGTTGCCACAGCCATTGCTGCCTAGCGCGAAAGGCTGGTCGCTCGCAACAAGCCATGGGTTGGACGAAGAGGCAGCGACTACAGCACGCAAATACATACGCTTGGTGCGTTGCACCACAAATGGCGAGCACATGATTTGCTGCATTGGCCCACAAGGTCGCTAACACTGCCGTCTTAGCCATGAGCTGCTCGCCGCAAAAGCGTGAAGTATGGCGGGCTAAAAGCGCCTTGCAGTGCAAGTCGCATTTGTCAGCGTCACGAACCCCACATACGGTCCTTGTCTGATCAAGACTTGCACAGCTTGCACAGCTTGACCATGCGGTCCGCAAGCGCGCTACACGTCCCGCTAGCCACGAGGTGGCATTCGCTCGTTTCTTGGCACCTGCAATATCCGCATGGACAGCGTCGAATTCCGCATTGCCGCTCCTGCGGTACGGCACGTCAAAGGAAGTGCGGGTAAAGCGAGTGTGCGGCTTACGAATCGAAGCAGCACGAGTGGACTGTTCTTGACAGAAAGCAAGCTGCAGAACACTTTCCTCTCGGACCGCGTGTTCAATGTCGTGGCGGTGCAGGCAAAGAGACGTTCGAATTGGCGAGCATGAAATCGACGTGCTTCGACAGCATCGAAACGCCAAGACAAGTTTTAGCCGCGGTTATCCACCGGCGTTGCTTCTTTTCATGTGTGCTCGGGCAGTGTCGTCTAGTATGGTGATGGCGAGCAAGTCCCTCTTGCACTCGGCTGGCTGTGTTGTTGTCGGCTGCGTTCATGCTGCAGCTTCATCCATGCGACGAACTTGGATTTTCTCGACCATCCTTTCTCACTCGCATTCCAGCAAACAGACTCGTCGTGCTGAGCAACGCTGGCCCTTCTTCACCGTCGTGGCCACCAACTCGTTCACACTGCCACGTCTTGTTCGTACAGCACGAAGGTTTTCTCAACATTCCGAAACGATTCCTTTCTAAATAGAAACGAGTGTCGAGCCGTGACCGTCGAGAAACACTTGACAACGTCGGAGCCTTCACTTTGCTGTGTCAGAACCTCGATTCGAACCGCGACTTGGAACCAAGTCACGTCAAATCGAACGCTCTGAGTGCAACAACGTTGGCTCATCCGCTGATGGTGTTGCTGACGGAACCAGAGCCCGAAAAGGCCTCGGTGGCGAACACCTGGTAGTTGAAGTGCGGGTTGGTGGCGCCGTTGGCAAAGCCGTGCTTCTTCCAGGCGTTAAAGTGGTTGGCGAGCGTGACCGAGCCCGAGCTGCGCTTGCTGGAGCGAACGCTAAAGTACTGGCCGAATGTCTTGGTGCCCTGGATCGACGGCTGGTTGTACTGCGTGTGCTTGCAGATCTTGTAGTTGGCGCCGTCCGAGTAGACGCTGCTGACGGTCTGCGTGTTGCTGGCCGAGCACGGGTCGTAGCTGTAGTTCTCGACGACGTAGTACTCGGTCAGGGGGTTGTTGAGCCAACCGTAGACGGCGTGGTACGAGCCCTGGTTCGCTTTGTAGTTGCCTTTGAAGTTGATGACGCGGTTCGAGGTGCCCGTGCTCCAGCCGAGACCGACGACAAAGTCCTGCGGGTTGTTCCATCTGGCCGAGTAGGTGCCGGCTCTCTGGTTGTACTTGAAGTTGGCCTGGCCACCGTTGTAGTTCTGCACGTAGTTGATCGACTGGCGCTTGACCAGCTCAACGTTCGGCGCCTCGGCGTTGCAGACGGGGCTGGCAACAGCGGCGCCGGCAGCACCGGCAAGAGCGAGGAGGGCGGCGAACTTCATTTTTGTCCAAGAGAGGGAGGGAGAGTGTGTATGTGAGGGCGATGTCGGTTGATGGGATGAAGGACGAGTCGACGAGACGGCATACCCCACCGTACTTATACATTCTCAGCTGGTGTAGGAAAGCATGGTGTCAACGAACCACGTCGGCTCGGTGCTCGACGCTCGATTGAAGCATGGCAAAGAGGGTGACCGGCATTGTGTTGCTTGCCCAGCGTGTTCCAGCTGCGAGCACGTCTTGCTTCGTCCGGAAGAAGTGAAGCAACAAGAAGCAGGGCGCGGAACTTTGCTGCATAGAAGCCGAGCCTCTCCGTCTTTGACCGGCAATCCATTTCTCCCTCCTCGCTGGCGGAGAGACGCACCAACGTCTTCTCCAAGGTGTACGCCTTTGCTGCTGTTCGTCAAGCTCAACTACCTGATCAAAGCGGCTAGCTTACTCGGCGTTGCTTCGCCGGTCGCTGCGTTCTCTCTACGAGCATGTCTCCTTGCCGCTCGGACATGGTCAGTGCGATTGGCTCGAGATGGGATCCAAAGAGAAAGCCGGTCCGGTCCAAAGAAAAAAGGGTGCTGGCATCAGAGAGCAGCTCCAAGCGAGAACGGATCGGCGGCTAAGCGAGCCGTAGGGTCTCGTGGTCAAAAAAGGTAACCGTTTTCGGGCCTCAGAGTGTGTCGATGGTGGGGGACGGTCTTGCAGTAAGGGTCCGGTGGCGGTGAGGACGTTCGATTGCTCCCGGGAGGTGCAGTCGGTTGCAAGAGTTTGACCATGATGACGGAGTGAATTGTCGCGGTTGCTGTGTCTGCTGTCGGCGTGCATGAGATGCTGTGGCAGTGTCGTCGTCGAATGAAACAGGACAGACCAACGACAATGCGTCAGCTGCATCAGCTGCACCAGCATGTGACCAGCAAATGAGATTTGCGCCAATGCCACCGGCGTTGACAGCCCAACTTGACAGGCCCAAAGCAGGCCCCATCCACGATATGAAATCGCCAATATGAAGTGGACGCGTGGCCAAAAGTCGATTCGAGTCGAGCCAAGGCTGATCTTCGCTAGCTACCGTAGCTGCGACGCGCACGTCCGGTCTCCGCTGTCGTCTGAGCCGAATCATGCAGAAGCACACCACGGCGGCGGCGGCGGAGTGCTAAGTTCATCTCAGTTGCATCGCCTAGCCGAGTTCACACATTAGAATTTGGCGCTAAGACGATAAACTTGCTGCCGTCGACTACGGTCCGCAGCTTGCCGCTCCAGCCACCCGGAGTGCTAACCCAGGACCTTCTTGCCTTGCAAGCATGCACCCTCGCAGAGCCAGCAACAAACCACCGCCACCCGAGTTGCTTGCTACCGCAGCGTCGCTCTCGGCTTTCTACTCCAGAGTCACGCACATGGCCCTCCTTGTCACAACAGATGCTGACACCGGCGAACATGCGGCTCAGCTCTCCTTTGCTCTTGCCGCCGCTCCGTCTTTTCCACTGCCTCCCCGTTCAGCCTCGCTTGGCAATCTCTCTCCACAACATCGACGACCACTTGCCCGTCCCGTTCCGAGAGCTTATACTTCGCGCCACCACAATTCATGCCCAGACACTTTTCTTCGACTCGGGATGACCTTCCTTTTGCGGGGTTGCGGGGTCGCCGGTGAGGATTGTTGCTGTTACCCCACATGATCTTCGGTAATGGTACACACGCGATCTCTTGCGATGCCATCTTCGCGGGGTTGCCGTTCCAAGGTTACCGTCGGTGTCGGTAGCTGGACCACCATCGAGGACGAGGGGGACAAGTAAAGAGAGACGGCAACGTTAAGGCATCGAGCGGAGACTACAGTACAGTAGCACGGCAACGCTGCAGCCTTTGCACGCTAGTCGGACGCACGTTTTGGATGTCGCACAAACTAGTGTTGCGCTTCACTGCCTTCCGATGCTCACTCCTGTCGAGCTTGCTATCCACTCGTAGATGCTGCTTGCCAGTGCGACCGCCTGCTTGTCGGTGTGCGGGAGATCTGCTTCTCTCGTCTGTGTGTCGATCGAGCTGGCGTTGCTTTCGTTGTTTTGTCTGTTGTGCGAGCGCAGCCTGGGTAGGAGCAACGGGTACGGCGACATCTTGAGAGGGGGTTCTTCCCCTTTGCTGAGACTGCCGCCATGGACTCTGCTTTGCCTGAATGCGACGTCTGCGATCACCTGGTCCGCATCGACGGCGTTGTGCTGTTCTCGACCCCAACAGACCCAAGATCTGTCCAACAGCGTCACTACAAGGAGAGGCAGTCGCTGGGGAAGGTAGCGTGACGAAAAATGACTCATTCGCCTCCTTGATGGCTGGGAACACGAGGCCCACTCATTAACCCCCTCGCTTGCTTTCACCTCGACCTCATTCCAACTTCAGGTCGCCTCGAACGACATCAAGCCGACTTTCGACACTCCCGCGCGCGTCTCAATGTCAGTGCTGTGCTGGCATCGTCACAGTTTGCTCTTCCCTGCCCACACTGAAACCCACAAGTGTTTCGTTTGGCGTGACCAACGCCGACAGCATATCAAGAGGATGAAGGCACGCCAAGCCTCGATCCACATCAAAAGGTCACGTCCGGACCCGCAAGCTCGAAGAACGCAGGGTCGACCCCGCGGACTTTTTCGACGTTGGACCCTGGATCTGCAACAAAGTGTTGGACGTTGGGCGTTGGCGGCCCCAACACGTCCAGCGGCTGTCACTTTCATGTGAAGAGCGTGCTTGAACAAGCGATGGACAACACATTCGCGCCTCCCTTTTTTCACATGCGACCATGCTGCTCGTCCTTCCTCAACAGCGGCTCTTTGCACCCTCTGCTGGTTCAACGAGCTTGATGTATATAAAACACGCTTGCTCATCTTGATCGCTCTCGTGCAGCTGTCTTGTCATTGTCTTGACATCGTCTCAGTTGACCACCGCCTCCCCGAATCTCCAACATGGTCGCTACACGCTCGCAAGTCGCTGCTGCGCCTCCCAAGGGCAAATATCATTCGCCACAACCCATCCGTCCATCGCAGGGCCCACTCAAGTCCACATGGCACCGACAAGAGGACAAGCAGGGCTGGGGCTTCTTTCACTGGCTCATACACTTGATCGACATCGACCCGCTGCCTCCTGCATCGACCACGATCGTACACGACAAGGACGACCCCATCCCCGTGTGGAACAACCTCAGCGCACACATCTACATTTGGCCACGCTTCGGCGCTGCTTTCGCACTGCAGTACGCCTACACTCACTACACGGGCCGCAACTTTGGCTTGCTTGCCAACATGCTCTTCTGGGGAACGTACGTCTCGCTGTACGGCATCAACGTCATCCACAGCACCCGCACCGTCGCCCAGCGAATTGGATTCCTCCAGCCGCACAAGTCGCGCGACGGCATCCCGGACCACCGCGTTCGCGAGGTGTTGCAGTCCCTTGCCATGACCGGCTTCCTTCGTCCCGTCGCGGCGACGCTGCTCTGCTACGATCCCAGCCAAGACATGACGCTGTCTCCGTGGCTTCCTGTGCTGATTCCTGCCTTTGCCATCGCCGTCGACTTTTGGTTCTACTGGTATCATCGCGCCATGCACGAGTCCGAGACACTCTGGCGCTTCCATCGCACCCACCACACGGCCAAACTTCCGACCACGGTGTTGGCACTGTACGCCGACTCCGTCCAAGAGTGGGGCGACGTGCTGGTCATCCCGTTGCTGGCCCATCTCACGGTCCGGCTGGCGCTGCCTATGGGCTTCCACGACTGGATGCTGTGCTGGTCGTACGTCGAGATGCTCGAGCTGATGGGTCACTCAGGCATCCGCTGTGCCGGCACCTCGCCTGCCTTTGACTACCTGCCCCTCGCCAAGCTCGACATGGACATTGTGATTGAGGATCACGACCTTCATCACTCGAACGGATGGAAGAAGTCGGGAAACTACGGCAAGCAGACAAGGATCTTTGACAAGCTCTTCGGAACCGTGATGCCGCGCGTTGAGATGCTCGACCATTTCATCGACACGTCGGACAAGGTTTGGTTCCCGCAGTGGTAGTAGACGTTGTGCCTTTCACGCCACTTGCACCTCTATGCAATCCAATGCGACCTGCCTCCCTTTCGAATTGCTGCTCGTTAGTCTGATTTGTGTGACATGGAGAAGCCGTCAAGTCTGTTGAACCTTGGACGAAGATCAGACTGCCGAGATAGGAGCATCATCCTGTGATGCACGTCTACCTCAAAGTCTACTTGGCGAAGTCTTTGCGGGGCTCATCACTGTAGTCGAGACCGTGTTGCCGCTTCTCGGAGGAAAATGGATTCAAGCTCTTCACTTGGTCCAGCGGTAACCAGAATCTGCGGAGACCCTCCAAAACGAACCAAGGCGGAGAACAGCGTGCTGGTAGCTGATGGCTTGCAGGTCGCTCGTCGTCGACTCTTAGTATCCAAGCAATGCGCCTCACATCGGCAATCACAATCTTGAGCCCTGCTGCCATTTGGTTCCCTTCTCTACCATCACACCCTCTTGCATAGCAAAATGAAGTCGAACAACGCACCAGCACCATCTAGACAAGCCACATCAGCAGGCCAAGCACGCCAGGGCGGCAGGAGCTTCAAAGAGGGCAAAGACCAAGCAGGGATGCAGTGTTCTGTTTTGAGATCCCCACCCTTACATTGATTCATGCGGCAAGGAGACAAGGAGTGGCCCCCGCAAGGACAGGGACATGCTCAAGGGCACCATGATGTACCAGCAGGGCCTCAAAGTCATCCAGTGGGCAGAGAAGCATCACAAGAATGGCAAGCTGGTCCCAGCACCTCAGCTGCAGCTCAACAGCCTGGAAGCAATGTTCAAATTAAAACCAAAGCCAAGTCACGCAATTGAGGAGCTGGTCAAAAGTGATAAGAGCAACATCTCCATGTTCAGCTCAAATCAACAGCTCAACAATGATAGTTCTCAGTGTCAGACTTCATGGGATTAGTCTTTTTGCAACCACACAGGCACAAGTACAGTCCTATCCCTAACCCTAGCCCTAGTTCGCGATCCACCCCTTGTGGGGGGAGCACATGTCCACCCCACCAAATGGCCATGTGGAGGCATGTGCGCCAACCCCAGTGGACATGTCCAAAGACACTGGTAAAGTGCTGCAGCACAATGGAATCAGTTTTGGCTGGGCAGCACTCAGGACCCTGATGGACGTGTCGATATTCCAGGAAATTCCCAAGGTGGCATCCTCACTGCTCCCATGCTCAGTGGATCAATCCAACTTTTTCCCACTGTGCGTGTGTCTCCCTTTCAGACCAGCAGGCGCTCACTCACCAGAC
>LT795064.1:565705-641768 GCA_900162835.1 Sporisorium reilianum f. sp. reilianum | reverse complement strand
CTAGTGTCTTTGGACGTGTCCGCTTGGGTTGGCACATGCGCCTCCACATGGCGATTTGGCGGGGCGGACGCGTGCTCCCCCCGCGAGCGGCGGAACGCGCGCTAGGGATAGGCTGTCATGCTCGGAGTTGCACGTCTTCTGCAGTGCAGGGTCGATCATGTGCTCGAGATCCATCCAGGGTCGAGCAAGCGAGATGACAATGCCTTTGTGTACGTCGCTTCACCGCGTTGGCCTGCAGTGACTGGGCCTCGCCCTTCCTGGACATAAGTTGAGCAGCAGCCGTGACACACGGAGCCAAGGTGAGCGACTGGAATTGACTCCGTGTACTGCACAACGCTTCACGATCATGGTCTGCCAAGCGCCGACACAGCGGTAGCCAAGACCGCTTCGAGTCTGGGGTGCATGTCATCATTTCCCCGCATGGATGTAGCCTTCGTCGTCTCTTCTCCAGGAAAGCCCTGCTTGGCAAGCGGGGTGTTCGGATAGGCAGTCTCCGAGCATGGTGCTGGGCAATCCGATGGGAAACTTTGGATCCATCTGAACGAAGGTTCAAAAGGTCGACCGTCAACAGCAGAATCTATCCTATCGCCACGAATCACCTGCTCTTTCGACAAAACTCTGGGAACCACAGACACCAAGATGAGGTTCTCGCCGCAAAACTGGATCGCACTGGCAATTGCAGCCACCATCGTAGTTGCTGCACCCAATCCGCAGAAGAACAAGCGAGCTCCGTTCCCTGATCCCAACGACGACGACTTCTACAAGAATCCCGCCAACATCACGTCGTACAGCAACGGTGAAATCATCCGATCGCGCAAGGCCACGACCGACCTTGGCAACCTCAACAATGTCGACTCGCTTCAGCTCTCGTATCGCACCACCAACACGCAGAACGAGGCTCAGGCCAATGTGGCCACCGTCTGGCTTCCCGCAAAGCCGGCGTCCCCGCCCAAGATCTTTTCGTACCAGCTTTGGGAGGATTCGACGCAGCTGAACTGCGCTCCAAGCTACAATTACTTGACGGGACTCGATCAGCCCAACAAGGTATCAGCCACGACCGACACGCTCGTCATCGTGAGCTGGGCTCTTCAACAGGGTTACTACGTCGTGTCGTCTGACCATGAGGGCCCTCGTTCTGCCTTCATCGGAGGCTGGGAGAACGGTATGGCTGTGCTCGATGGTGTTCGCGCACTCAAGCACTACAAATCTCTACCCTCTGACAGCGCTGTTGGCTTCTACAGCTACAGTGGTGGTGGACATGCCACTGCTTGGGCTGTCAACTTGCAAGAGTCGTACGCGCCCGAGCTCAACATAGTTGCTGCTGCCTACGGCGGCGTGCCGACCAGTGCTTTGTTGCTGTTCCTCAACAAGGGCTTTGTCGCCGGATTCGTCGTCGCCGGTTTGTCTGGGATCTCTCTGGCCTACCCGGAGGTCGAAGCTTACCTGAAGCCTCGTCTCACCGCGCGCGGACAGCAGGCACTTGCTCAGGTCCAAAGTCGTGACTTTTGTGTCGCCAACGTCGTGACACACAACAACTTCGTCGACGTGTTCTCGCTTGTCAATCAGAACGACTTCCTAGATCAGGATCCGGTCCGACAGGTCATCGCAAGAGAGACGCTTCTGCAAGCCGAGGCGAGCTACACGGTTCCGGTGCCTCGCTTTCCACGCTTCATGTGGCACGGCAACATCGACGAGATAGTCCCATTCATCTCCGATGCCGATTACGTCAAGGAGCAGTGCCGAAAAGGTGCCAACATCAACTGGAATGGTGCGTATGGTCCCTCAGCTTTTGTCTCGAGGTAGCACCACCAGCCACAAACTAACGATCGATTCAATCTCTCTCTCTCTCTCTCTTTCTCCCTCCCTTCCCTTCCCTTTCTGCGCTTTCCAATGCCGCCTTGCAGTTCTTCCCCTGACTGGACACGCCGGCGCAGAAATTGTCGGACTTGTACCTGCGCTTGACTGGATGGGCAAGGTCTTCAGAGGCCAGACGCCCAAAGTCAGCTGTGGTAACGGCGTCCCTGTCATCAGCGGCATCAACTCCCCTTCGGCAAGACAGGTACTGGGATCAGATCTCGCCAAACGGCTCGAAGAGCTCAAGAGCCCACAAAGCTCGCTCGTCAAGCTCTTCAGCGGCGTTGCTCCTAGCTGAGCAGCAAGCCATCAGAGGGTGTACACCCGCCAGGCTGACGCTCTCCGTTGGATCGGTCGGTAGCGGAGGTGTTAGAAACTGGACATCTCTGTGCCAGCGCAAGCCACAGCCTGCCTCGCGCTGACCATTCTCGCAATCGATCTTGCTAGACCATCGCACTTCCTGTGCTCTGCGCTCCTCAGAAACGATCGCTACTGTGGTCAGGATTCCAAGGCCTCTCTTGCAAAGACTTGGACCAGCCACACTAACGCGAATCGGACTGATCTTTGCCATGTTTATAAATCAAAAGGATAGCATTAGATATAGAGCCGAGCCGAGAATCACGGTGCCGTGGGGAGACAATGTTGTTCAAATGCAGATCAAGCGTACGAATAAGGGCCGCCCTTCTCGAGGCCACGCTTGAAGGCGGGACGGGCGTGGATCTTGTCGACGTAGGTCTTGATCGGTGCGGGGAGGTTCGAGACGCGGCCGGACAGGGCGGCTTCGAGCGGGAAGGCCATCTGGAAGTCGGCAGCGGTGGGGTTGCCGTCCTTGTCGCCGCCGGCGATCCAGGCGTTGCCGCCATCGCACTTCTTGGTGAGCTCGTCGGCGACAAAGGCAGACTTGCGCTTGAGATCCGGGTCGAGGAAGGCCGAGTTGACGTTGTTGACGATGGCGTTGCCGATGGGTCGCACAAAGAAGGGCATCTTGCCGGGGATCATGCTGAAGACGAGCTTCATGACGAGCGTCGGCATGAGCGAGCCCTCGGCAAAGTGGTTCCAGAAGACGTCGTCGTCGACGCGGTCGGGATTGGCAGGAACGAATCTGCCCTGTCCGTAGTGGCGGATGAGATAGTCGACGATGGCGCCCGACTCGGCGACGACCTTGTTCTTGCCGTTGTTGGTGTCGGTGATGAGCGGCGACTTGCCGGTAGGGTGGACGGCCAGAAGCTCGGGCGGAGCTGTGCTCTGTGCGGTTCGCTGGTAGTGCTTGATCTCGTAGTCGATGCCCATCTCCTCGAGCAGCCAGAGGATGCGCTGACTGCGCGAGTTGTTGAGGTGGTGTACGATGATGGTCATTTCGCTGGAGGCGCTGTCGATGGTGGTGGTGATGCGAGGCGAAAGAGAGTGGCGTCGGGTGGCGAAGAGGAGGATGAAATCGTCAGACGAAGGGGGAATGAGGATGCAGAGGCTGTTCAACCTTGTTGGGTGTTCGGCTTTATCAGACAGCCGGGATTCGCTTGGCGCGAGGTCCAATGTGAATCTTCGAACGCTTTTGGTGGAGGCCGCGGAATTGAAAATTCGGCCTGGTCTGTTATGTCGCGTCACGACGACGACGACACGATGTCAGCTTGGATGACGCCGCCTCTCAACCTCGCCACGAGATCCCGCGGGCTAAAGAACTCCTTGCGACCGTCTCACTTCGGACAAGGCAACATCGTCAGACGTCGGGCATGCAGAGAGATATGAACAGTAGGAATGGAATGCGTTTGAGACAAAAAGAGTATCTACACAGAAGAAGAGCAGACGTGAGCAATTGACGGACGAGGAGCGAACCACGAGCGATGCCAGCCCAGACTGTCTGCAGAAAAGGGGGGAAATGGCCACTACAAGTACACACGATGCTGGGAAAAAAGTGAGATGAAGGCTCGTATCGATGATGGCAATCGAGGCGAGCAGAATGGGTCAAGCAGACAATTTGACGTGACGAAAAGGAAGAAGGAAAGGTGAAGGGGTATCAGGGTGGACCAGAGTCGAAGACGGGTCACGATGCTTTTGAGTGGGCGTCGGGAAAGGATCGACTCGAGTCGGGTGTGTTTAGGACGGGACCTATCGTTGCAGACCAGAGCGGAGGGCCGAGAAGCCGAAGGGGAAAGCTTGATGCGAGCGCACCGATTGCGAGGCGATGCGATGCGGAAAGAAGTTGTCTGCGAACAGGGGCCGTACTACGTTGCGCGGGGAAAACGAATGCTTGCATGGTATCTTGATGTTGGGACATTGTATACGTGACTCTTCTAAGTGATGCAGAGGTGGATGCAGATTAACGGAAACCAGTTGAGAATCACTCGTAAGAGTCGAGTCATGGTCAGCAGCGGACAATGCCGATGCTGTGTGGACCAGGACGAAAAAGGGATCGAGCCGAACAGCGCCTCGATGCGCTGCTAGCTTACAGAGACCATGCAAATGCTTGTGTTTTTGAGAAAAGGGCTCGAGGACGGCAGCAGCGAATCGAATCCAAAAGAATGGAGACGCTCACTGCACGACACGGGAGCAGAACGAAGTGAAAGAGAGAGATGCGACGAGAGAAATTGTCCGCTATGCTTTTTGTGTGAAGATGGAGACGATGATCGTGCGTTGAGAGGAGCCGGGGCGCGAAGGGAACCAACGGTCGAATCGAGAGACGAGAGAGGGTCGAGAGCAGCGACGTGACGGCGAGACGTCGTTTGAGGCGAACCCATCCGTGTTGGAGGGGCACAATCTCACGGGCCGTCCGTCCGTCGGCCTCGAGAGGCACGAGGCGTTTACCACCACGACGAGTTGCCGCCGTAGCTGCCACCGTTGGAAGCAGGGGGAGGACCGCCGTAGGCAGCCGCGCCGCCAAAGCCTCCACCCATGCCGCCGCCCATGCCGCCACCGTAGCCACCGCCGAAGCCACGTCCGCCACCGCCGGACGAGGGTCCGTTCATGGTACGGGCGTCACGGCTGCCGAACGATGAGGCGCCACCACGGCCACGGCCGCGACCGCGACCGCCACGTCCTCCTCCGCCGCCGCCACCGAACATGCTCTCGCGAGCGACGGCCTCGAGCCACTGGGGCACCTCCTGGTTGGCCTCCTTGAGCAGCTCGATGAGGTCGCGCACGATGTTCTTGTTGCCGCGGTTGAAGAAGGCGGTGGCGTGACCGACGTTGCCGGCACGACCGGTACGACCGATGCGGTGGACGTAGTCGTCGACGTCCGAGGGGAGGTCGTAGTTGACGACGTGGGTGACGTTGGGGATGTCGAGACCACGGGCAGCGACGGCGGTCGCGACCATGATGGGCGTCTTGCCCGAACGGAAGAGCTCGAGGGCACGCTCGCGCTCGCGCTGGGTGCGGTCGCCGTGGATCGAGGTGGCGGCGATGTTGGAGCGGAGGAGGAAGTCGCTGAGCATGTCGGCCATGCGCTTGGTCTCGACAAAGATGAGGGTGAGGCCGCCGCTGGGCATCGAGGCGAGCACGTCGAGCAGCACGGAGCGCTTGTCGTCGTCCTCGACGTATTCGATCTTCTGCGTGATGTTCTCCGAGGTGGAGCCGACGCGGCCGACCGAGAGGAAGACGTACTCCTTGAGGAAGTCCTTGGCGAGCAGCTGGATGTCGCGCGGGAAGGTGGCGGAGAACATGAGCGTCTGGCGGTCCATGACGCCGGGCATGTCCTCGCCCTCGACGATGCGGCGGATCTGGGGCTCGAAACCCATGTCGAGCATGCGGTCGGCCTCGTCGAGCACGAGGAAGCGCACGTTGCTGAGGCTGATGCGGCCGCGCTCCATCAGGTCGACGAGACGACCGGGGGTGGCGGCGAGCAGGTCGCAGCCGCGCTCGATCTGGCGCAGCTGCGAGACAATGTCGGCACCACCGTAGACGACGGCAGGCCTGACCCAGGATCGGTAGGTAAACTTGCGGGCCTCGTCGTAGATCTGCGAGACGAGCTCGCGGGTGGGAGCGAGGATGAGCGTGCTGGGGAACGCCTTCCTGCGGCCGTAGCCGCCCTGGGCCATCTCGGCCGAGGGAGGAGGCGGGCCGTGGGTGAAGAGCGCCGAGAGGATGGGGAACAGGAAACCACCCGTCTTGCCGGAACCGGTCTGGGCACAGCCCATCAGGTCACGGCCGAGCTCGACGATGGGGATCGAGTACTTCTGGACGGGCGTGGGGTGGGTGTAGCGGGCGAGCTTGATGTTCTCGAGCAGGTGGGCGTCGACGGGAGGCGAGGTGAAGGTGGTGACGGGCTCGGGCACGTCGCGTCCGCTGGCCTCGACGGGGATGTCGCCGTACTTGTCAAAGTTGATGCCGGTGGACTGGTGGAGGCCGTCGCCCTCCTCGCCGAAGAGCTCCTTCTGCAGACGAGGGTTGTGCGGGCCGGGAACGTGCTGGCCGTCCTTCCACTGACCGAAGCCGTCGTTGCGGGGGCCGGCGCCGTAGCCGCCTCCACCGGAGCGGGGACCACCGTAGCCGCCGCCAGAGGAAAGGGTGTCCCAACCGCCGGCGCCGCCACGAGGGCCGCCACGGTTGAAGCTGTTGAAGGCGGCGGGAGCAGCGGGAGAGCCGTTGGAGTGGCCGTTGGCGTTGCTGTTGAAGGCGGCGGGAGCGCGAGGGCTGAAGGTAGCAGCGCCCGAGTTGAGCGCGGCGGGCTGCTGCTGCTGCTGCGGCTGGCCGCGAAGGTGAGGTGGGACGTAAGCCTTGCGAGGAGTACCGCCAGCGGCGCCGTTCTGAACCGACATGTTGGCGAACCTCGACTCGATGCCGGCGGTGCCAGCACCGTTTTGCTGGTGAGTGTTGTTTTCGTAAGTCATGGTTGAGGGGGGAAGGGGGAGGAAGATGGTGGAGAGAAGGGAAGTGTCGAGAGCGAATTCAATTCGACCTTGTTCGAATCGATCGAACAACGAACGACAAAGGCTCAGTCGCGAGAGAGAAAAAAATACCCCTCTCCGTGTGCGGTTGACTGAGCCAATTCAGCAGTCCTCGCTTCTCCTCACACACACACACACACACACACACACACCCTCTCACTCTCACTCTCTCTCTTCTCTCTTTCTTTTCAGGCTCTCGTGCAGTATCACCAAGTGGTGCACCAAGCTACCAGTGTCGTGTGTGTGTGCGTGAGTGTGTGTGCAGTGGGTGAGTGTGCGGTGGCCACAGCGAGTGAGTGGCGCAGCGCAAATTTTTTTGTTCGGTCTCCACGCTCTCGGAAGACGGTACCGGACGAGAGGCGGCCAGCCAGCCAGCCAGCCAGCGTTGGAAATTGATCAGCACCCACGGATCGCTGCTCTGGTGCCTTGGCCTCCTCTCTCTCACACACGCCAAAGAAATTCGAATTTTCAAGATTCGCTTTGCTCGAGCTCGCTCCAAGGTGGCTTGGAATTTCAAGTCTGCTTGCGAACCCCCTCCCTCGTCATTGAAATCGGAAATTTATGCCTCTTTGCATCGTGAATACAGATTGGAAGCGGGAGAGGATACAAAGTTGACGCAATGATTACAAATCTGGATTCAACTCGAAACTCGCACAACCCGCGAGCAGTCAGTCAGTCGCTCCAAGTTGCCCACTTTACGCGACGCGTGCGCAACAACGTTCAACCAGCGCTACCTGAGATCGGGAAGGTCGATTGGACGAGAGCAAGATGCGATACTGTACAACGGAGAGAAGAGGTATAGACAAGAAAAGAGCCGAAAGGTGGGGTAAGGATGAAGGAACAGGTGCAGAGAAGACCGGTGACTATGGGGGGCACAAAACAAAAGCAGCAAGACAACAATGATGCAAAGGAACAGAACAACAGGGAAAAAAAGCCAATACGGAAAGGGAGGGAAGGAAAGGTCCGAGGGAAAGGGGAGTTGGTAACGTTGTGTGTGTAGAGGATAGAGATGGGGGCCAGGGCCATCAACAGACCATGTCGTACTCGCTGCCGCTCTCGTAGAACTCCGAGGCAGGGCTGTCGTAGCCGTTGCTTCCGGGATAGCTGACGCACGGCGTGGGCGATGTCGACGCACCGGGAAAGTACGTGCTCGAGTAGATCGACGACGTCGCCGAACTCGATGCGCTCGACCACGGCGAGGCCAACGGAGCTGCTGCACCGTACCCGGGTCTGCCACGCTCTGCCAGCCCCAGCGAGGGAGGCGTGTGCTTGTGCAGGCTCGATCGTGGCGAAGACGGCGGCGACGGACTCGTCTGCGTCACGACGGGCACCTCGGCTGCTTGCGGCGGCGCCGGCAGACCGGACGTGGGCATCGACTGGCAGCTCATGCGGCGAGGCGGGTGCGCCTCTTCGGTACCGGATCGGTTTCTGGGTGGAGCCGACGTGGAGCGACTCGGCGATGCAGACGAAGAGCGCGCCACCGCCGTTCCTGGCAGCGGAGGCGGAGGCGCGTGTCCAAACTTGTGTCGTATGGACAGAGCCTCGGATGAGAGCGGCTCGGTCTGCGTCGACGACAGGCCAGGTCGATTGCGCATGTAGTGCGGCAGGTTGCGCTGACGCTCCTGTTGACGCTCGCGTTCCTTCTGATGGCGCAGGCGTGCCGCCGGATTCGTCATCGAGCCGGGTCCCAGCGTCGAATCCGACTCGGCACCGCAGGCCGGCGTGCGCTCCTGCGACGCAGACATGGCGGCGATGCCGGCGTTGTAGGCGTTGGAGTTGGCCGGCTTGGTGGTGCCTTCGGTGCCTTGGACCTTTCTGGGTTTGCACGCCGCCACGGCGGCCCATCGCGCTTCCAAGAGGCCCATCTCCATCTTCATGGTCCTCAGCTCCTCGACATCGGCGGGGCTGAGACGGTTGTTGACGGGGCAGCTCTTGCGATCGTACTCGACGGGGCTGTGCGTGCGCAGCTCCTGCGGCGGCCGGCTGCTGAAGCGCACCGATCGGCCTCGTGTCGACTCGCGCTCGCACGACGACTCGCGCGTCGATGCGCCCGACTGATGCGAAGACTGGCGTCGGAAGCAGGGACGCAGCTTGACGGGAGACGAGTTGCGTCGACTCGACGATCGCGAGACACGAGGAGGCGAGGGTTCGGGTTCTGGCTGCAGAGGCGCCGCGGCAGCGTCGCTCTCAGACCGCGCAGCCTGCTCGAGCTCAATGTGCGGCCGCGTCGCATCCAGGGTCGGCGTGCTAGGTTCTTGCAGCTTGACGGCGGCGGCGGCGGCGGCGGCGGCGGCTTCTTGCTCGTCTCTAATGGTCTCGACGCTCTCTTCGAGGCCGGATGCAGTAGCAGCAGCAGCAGCCGCCGCCGCCGTCGGTGCGCTTTCGGCGCTGACGCAGGAACACAACGGCGACGGAATGGTGGGCACGGTATCGGAAGGGCTCACGCTTCGTGGAGGAGCAAGAGGCGGACCAGAGACCTCGCAGGACCAATCCGAGCCGCCCGAGGCAAAGGAGGGTTTGGGCATGACGGTGGTGTTGATGCACTCGCCTCCTTCTTCGACGATCTCGGAGATGCGTCCCTTTTTGACCCGACGCGGATGACGAGCGGCAATCTTGTTGGCATAGTTGTTGAGCAGCCACTCGCTGCGCTTTCGACGCGCGTAGTCGGAGGCGGCTGTGCCTTGGGAGGCAGGTCGGTGCGAAGCGTGGCGAGAGGAGTGGGAGGAAGAGAGACCGAGAGCCAGAGCACTCGAGGGGAGGTGGTCGTGGTCGCCGCCATGCGAGCTTGCGCGTTCCGAGTCGGAATCGAGGTCGATGCCGATGTCGAGGGAGCAAAGGCTGCTGGACTCTTCGTCGCATTCACTGACGGTCTCGAGCTCCGGCTCGAGGTCGAGATCCTCAATGTCGGCGAGATCACCGCGTCGGAAGCTGGAGACACTGGATACACTGCCGGGACTGTCTGTGAGCCCTTCGCTCATGCTGGGGCTGGCTGGCACGCCGAGGTAGGCGTCGTAGTTGAGCTGCGAGTCGAGGGAGCTGGAGTTGGTCATGGCAAAGTGGCGGCCATAGCGGCTGACGGGGCTGGTGGAGTAGGAAGCGGCGGCTGGCTGGTGTGCAGGGAGTGCCGAGTGGGTCGGGCGATCGGCCAGCTTGGAACCGGATGCGAGCGGAGGCAAAGAGGAAGCGGCGCGAAGGCTGGGAGCAGCGGAAGGGGAGGTGGAGGAGATGGCGAGGCCGCGTAGACTCGCAGACACAGCTTGGAGACTAGTATCGGGAGGTTCTATCGCGCCACTCGAGGCGGCGGCGGCGGCTGTGTCGTCGGAGCCAGAGGTCGACGCCACGCGCGCAGACTCGGAATGGGAAGCAAGTGCGGACGACATGGTAACTGGAGAAGAGAGCGTGACGGATGGGCCGAGGTTGCAAGATGGACACGTCTACTGCGATGATGGAATGAGGCACGTCGACATGGTATCAGCTCGAGATGCTGATGTGTTGGCTGAAGGTGTGATGGCGAAGGTGTGAGGAGGCAGAGGTAGATGAAAGACTAGCTCCGAGAAGCCAAGGCTATGAGAGCAGATGCATAGCAGCACAAGGAGGGTGGTGGTGATGAGGATGCTGCTGCTGCGCTGCGAAGCGAAGCGAGGCGAGGCGAGACGAGACGAGAGTGGTGGTGATGACGACGATGGCAACAAGGAGCGTGTGAGGTGGTACAGAGCACTGCAGATCTGGGGCGGTTTGCGAAGAGGGAAAGCGTGCGTGCCGGTTCGATGTGTTCCTGACGAGAAAGTGGTGTGCGAGAAGCGAGTCGAGCAGGAGATGAGAAAGGAGGGAGGGTCGACAGAGTGGTCTCGTGAGATGTACGAGAGCGAGCGAGAGAGAGTGTTGGGAGTGATGCAACGTCGCAACTAAGCTGACGGATAAAACGTCGCTTGCTGCTGCTGCTGCTGCGATTGCGTTTCTAGACAGCCGGCGCCAGATGCATATAGAAGCGGAATTTCAGTGCTCACACACACTTGTTTCAAGTTGGCATGCTCGCCCGTCCCTTGATCCTCTCCGCCCGTTGGTCGGGTAGTAGGCCGTGTTGCGCTCCCGTGTGCCCTACGCAAGCCTCCCACTCGAAGGAGGAGGAGCGAGAACGACGATCAACAGCAACAAACAGGCATCCACGGCCCCAAACAGACGGGCCACTCGCTGACCATGCCACTCTGCACTGCACGCCACGGCACTGCCCTGCGTTGTGTTGCTTTTTTTTTTTTTTCGCTGCGATTGGCGTGTGGAGAAGTGCTGGCGGTGATTGCATCTTGCACAGTCACAGTCACGCGGTGCCTCTGGGCTGCTGGTGTGTGTGGCTTTTCTTTTTTTTCATTTGGGCTCAGGGCTCAAGTGCCGATTCGCAGCTTTACAATTTAATTTTATTTTTATTTCCCGGTTCCAGGATTGAAATTCAGGCCATCCCGAAACTCTTGCGCGATCTGAGCTTGCGAGACACACTGGCCAAGTGCATCATCATCCTCAGCGTCACTCGGGTTCGGTGGTCGTCTCACCTCTCTTTCCCGCTTTGCGTGCTGCGTCCAAAGCGCCAGCTCGACGAGCCAACAGCCTGGACAGGCCACGAGACGGACAGCGAATCGAGTCGAGTCGAGTCAAGTCAAGTCGATCCGCGAGCACAGCATGACATGGCACGACCAAACAAAAACACCGCTTTTTAGTGGCCGTGGCAGCCACGACCGATGCTGATAGGACATCGCGGTCGCTCTCCGGTGGCTTTCTGCGATTCGAAAGGCTCGCTGCGATAACCAAGATAGGGATAGGAGATGGGCCCACGGCTCAACTCCTTCCAGTCCCTCACGCTTGCAGGCGTCGAGGAAGGAAGGCTCAAAACCGAGACCGTCAAGCCCGATATCGCCAACAGCCTGCAGCCGCAGAATAGAAACACAGCGGCGGCGGCGGCTAGACAGCCAGCCTGACGGTCACTGCACGCTGCGATACTGTACAGTACGCATTCCATCATCCTTCTTGCTCCAGACTTGCGAGTCGAGTCGACGATCATCGCAGCCCTTGCAAGCCAGTCCATCCTCCCGTCTGCTTCGCTCTTGCTGCAGCTTGCCGTCGCCTTTCCAACCATTACAGCTCAAGTTCGTGCAGCAACGAGCGAGTCGAAAAGCGTGCTTTGGGTCTGGGCGCAGAGAGACGAGCGAGAGACGAGCGATCACAGAGGGCGGAGCGCTGTTTCGCTTTCCGCCCTCGCCAGCTCACCCTGAACCCCTAGCCGGTTTGGCACGCCTAGCGCGCGTCGCTGACTCTTCTTGAGACAAAGCCCTTTTTCCCAACGGCGTACACGCAGCAATGCCAAGTCACAAGACACTGCTCATCGTTGTGCGAACGTCGCTGATCGTCGGCAATTGCTTCCTTCATCGTCATCGCAAGTACAGTAAATTTATGCCCACGAAGGAGGCCTACAAAGACCCAGCTCGTTCTCGCTTCTCGCACCTTTCGATCCGCTCGCAGCCCTCGCTGCTGCACATCTGGAGATCTGAGATTGCTGATGACGAGTTGCGACGGCAAGCGTCTGTGGTAGCAGTCGGGCCTTGTGCAGCAAGCAGCGACCATACGTACACCATCCGCTCGACCTGGCCTCGTGGACAGTGTGTGAGAGGTCGTCAGATCGGCAACGTGAAATCGGAAACCTGATTCCGACAGATCGCAGTTTTTGGCAGCTTGTTAGACCGCCTGTTGCGTTTACTTTTGTGAGACGAATTTTCCGGACATGTCAGTCACGTGCTAGTGAGCTCACCTCGGCCGAGGATTCTTGGGCAAAAGGCGAGAAATTGTCGAGCTGGATCGCCACTGTCGGTGCGCCCAAAGACAATTCGTCCGAGTCCTTCGCAGGCCAAGCAGCAACAAGGCAGCGTGCGCTGAGCAGCCTCGAATTTGCGCTTCAGCACAGCGGCGCAGCTCAGCAGTGCCCGTGAGGCGGTCGAGCCTGTCGAGCCTGTCGAGACGGGTGCCAACCTCGAATCGCAACTGGCTTTGCCCTCTTCGTCACGATCATCCATCAAGATCATCACCCATTCGAATCACACAAGATGGCGGAATCCAGCAAGGCTATCAACCCTATGAAGGTTAGTAGATCGACACAGCCACGCACCGTCCAGCCTAGCATCGCCCCGCCGCATCGCATCGCATCGCATCGCCTCGCCGCCTCGACTTCACGGACCGATTGCAATCGCTGTCGTAATGCTGCAATAGCTACTCGACCATGCCAGCACCCTATACTCGACCCGCCACTTGCACAGTTCGAGAGCCAGAGCAACAGCGCCGACCGTGATTGCAGGCAGATAGCCAACAGCTCGCTGCTTCGCATACAGCACCCTGCAACAACGCCGTCGATCAGCATAGCATCCTTCGCAGGGCGTAGACTGCATCTGCGTCACTTCTTCAGAATCGACACCATGTGAAACCGCAGTGCAACAAGAAGGAATTCGGAGGAAAGCTTCGCTTATTGTGGCGTTGTCGACATTGGAACCAGCAGCCAGGATGACGAATGGTAGCCCTCCGGTTCAGGGCGCAGCATTCAGATTGGCAGGACGACCACGAGTTATGCTGGAAGCTGGAGTAGGATATCGTACGGATCGCTCTCGTTGGATAGGCCACATCTGTCGAGGTAGTTGCCATCGGACCTATCTGCCGAACCAAGTTGCTCAGCCAGCGCGACACGCTCACATCTGTGACAATCTCTTGGGTATCAGAGCAAGTCTACGGCAGTCCAGACTAGGTCGTCTCGTTGATCGGTCTCGCAGCACCATCCATCACCCGCCACATGCCGACACTTCCGCATCACAGAGTCTCAGCGACGACAACACGTTGAGATGACAACACATTCCCATGCACGAGACAGCACGATCGCTTTGGGCGGACAGGCGGCGCTCCAACATTGCACCCCGTGACACTCTTACTGACCCGGCTTTCCTTCTCTCTGCGATCTGCAACTCCCCAACAGGAGCTCAAGGTCGACAAGCTCGTCGTCAACATCTCGGTCGGCGAGTCGGGTGACAGGCTCACTCGTGCCACCAAGGTGCTCGAGCAGCTCACCGGTCAGACCCCCGTCACCAGCAAGGCCCGCTACACCCTCCGTGGTTTCGGTATCCGCCGTAACGAGAAGATCGCCTGCCACGTCACCATCCGCGGCCCCAAGGCCGAGGAGATCATCGAGCGTGGTCTCAAGGTCAAGGAGTACGAGCTTCGCCGCCGCAACTTCTCCGACACCGGCAACTTCGGTTTCGGTATCACCGAGCACATCGACCTGGGCATCAAGTACGACCCCTCGATCGGCATTTTCGGCATGGACTTCTTCGTCTGCATGACCCGCTCCGGTGCCCGTGTCGCCCGCCGCAAGCAGCGTGTCGCCCGTGTCGGTGCCCCCCACCGTGTCAAGAAGGAGGAGACCGCCGCCTGGTTCAAGCAGCGATTCGACGGTATCATCATGCGCTAAATGCTTTTTCGCTGAAGCATCAAAGCCACCGTCTCCTTGTCCATTCGTCACCAGCCTCCGACCATTCACCATCTTTTCCTCCTTCACGGGACGTCACTTCTCGTCTCCCGTGCACCACACCGATCCCTCCCGCGTCGTTTCGTCTCTTCGACCGACGGCCGCGGAGCCCACCACTGCATCACAAAAACAGTCTTCTTGTACAAAACATGCACCACCCATGTTATTCGCTCATCCGCAATAGCATAAAAATCTGACGCTCTCCTTGTCGGAGCTCAGCTTTCTCGTTGATCTGTCGTGCTTGATGCGTGGACGTCGTGCTTGGCGGCCTCGGCCAGACAGTGAGCAGAGTTGGCACAGCAGCAGCAGCAACTGTCTCGACAGGGTCCTGCTCCGTGCAAGCCCAGCTAGTCATCAGAAAAAAAAAACCACCACCGCCCGAATACGCGCTGTCACAGCGAGTGTGACTGTGAGAAAGCAACCTCTTGTCATCCGTTGTCGGCGGTCCGAATCCGCATCCTCTTTCCTGGTCTTGTTCGGAATTGGTACCAGAAATCCCTGCCCGTGGGCAAGAAGTGCAAGCACTGGGTTGCGGCATTCCTGCCGCCAACAGCGGTCTCGCACGACCAATACGCAAGAGCAGGGGTCGATTCCCGTCAATTCTCACTGAAAAATCCGGTCAAGCAGTCGAACCTCTCTCTATGCAACACTAGCCCCAATCAGTGAATCTATGGTGCGATGCCCGAGTGGTTAAGGGGTTAGTCTTGAATCATGGATTCCAACGGTTGTGCTTCACGCTGATTAACTAATTCGCTATGCGAGCGTCGGTTCGAACCCGACTCGCACCGTTCTGATTTTTTTTTCGGTCGTCTTCGCTCATTGCATCGATGCCATGCAGCAGCGAGCGTACACTCGAGGCACATTTCAGCGCAAGAGCACCGGTATGGACGGACATACAGTATGTGGCCGTATCGAGCCGCTTCTCTCGTCTTTTTTGTTCGCCCTTTTTTCCTATCGAATTTTTTGTTTTCGGGTTTTGATTTTTTCATCTCATCTCTGTGCAGCTGTCAAAGTGTGCGAAGTTTGCCGATGGTCCCTGGCAGCCGCGAGGACGACAAGGCAGAGAGAGAGAGAGAGATCGCAAGAGGGAGAGCAAATTGACATTCCGGCACAACATACAGGGTGTAAGATACAGCGAATCATGAGAGGAACACCAAACGGAGAGCGAAGCTGATGCAGAGCAAGGAGAACGCCGTCTCTAGTGCTTCTTCTCGTCGGCATCCTCGTCCAGCGACTTCTTCTGCTCGTCGTACGACAAGTCGCCAGCGAGCTGGGGCTTGTTGGTCAGCGCATCGTTCGCAGTTGCCTTGCGCCTGTTGGCCGGGCGGTTCTGGGTCCAGCCAATGGCGTACCAAGGCTTCTCGAACAGCTTGTGGATGTCCTCGAGCTGCATGCCCGCCGTCTCGGGCATGAAGAAGAACACAAACAGGCAGCCCGTAAGTGCGATCATGGCGTAGAACAGGAACGTGCCAAAGTTGCCCCACGCATGCAGCATCGGGTTCAGCGTGCGCGTCGCAGCGTACTGCATGGCAAAGTGCACCAGCGACACCACCGCAACACCGAGCGCACGCACCGTGATGTCAAACATCTCCGTCTGCGTCAGGTACTGCACCGAGTTGACACCGATCGCCCAGGCAAGTCCGCTCAGGTAGAAGAAGAAGATGGCTCCCGTGGCAGCCGACTTGTCCGAGTGCGTCTCGTTCTTCTTGGTGACGCCCGCAGTGAACTTGAGGAAGAGGGCCAGGTAGAGCGAGCACACGCACTGCAACAGCAGGCCCGTCGTCACCGCCGTCTTGCGGCCCAGCAGATCCACCAGGAAGAAGGCAGCCGCGAGCGAAGACAGCAGCTTGACGATACCAAAGATCACCGTCGTAAACAGCTTGGTCCTCGTTCCTCCTGGAACGCCAAGCAGACCAAAGATCTTGGGCGCGAAGATCGTGTAGACACCTCCGCCACTGAGCTGACCGAGCACTTGGATGCCCAGGCCAAGGAACAGGATGTACTGGTTGTTCTTGTTCGTCACGAGCTTCTTGAGGATCTGCAAGACGTTGAGTCCTTCGAGCGCTTCCTTCTCGGCTTGGATCTGCTGCTCCATGACTTCGACCTCGTTGACAACGAAAGGATGGTCCTCGTCGAGGTTGCGAAGGTAGCTGAGCACTTTGCGGCCTTCCTCGTACCTGCCCTGCTTGATGAGCCAACGAGGCGACTCCTTGGCGAAGAGACAGCCGACAAAAGTCAACCCGGCAAAGATGAAATTGATGCCGGCGGGAATCGTCCACTGCCTGGCATCTTCGTACTGAATCGACGTGGAAAGGTTCGACAGATAGCCCAACAGAATACTACGACGCAAAGCAGCAAAGCCGTGTCAGCATTGCGTTCTGGTCAAATTGTTCGCGTACAAGGGACTTGACGTGCTTTACTCACCCAATGTAGACACTGCCGGAGAAGATGCAAACACAGAGACCGCGGATCGCCTTTGGTGCGATCTCGGCCAGGTAGACGGGAGCGACGACGGAAGTGAAGCCAACACCCAAGCCAGCAATGAAACGACCAGCGAGCAGCTGGTGGTAGTTACCTGGCGGGTGCGTTCCGTGGATCCCAGCCGAGGTCATCCAAATAGCAGTGCCGAAGGTCCAGAGAAGACAGGCGAGCATCGAAGTACGCAGACGACCAAGACGATCGCAGAGGAAGAAGGCGATGGCAGAACCTGCCACCGAGCCCAGCTGCAGCTGCGATGCAATCGTGGCTTCCTGAGGCGAATTGTCGTCAAAGCCAAACGTCTTGATGAAACTGTGCTGCTTGAGTACACCAGAGATGATGCCCTCGTCGAGACCACGCGAGATACCCAGGGCGCCGACAGCCCAGGCGCTGAACCAGAGACGCCAGCCTCGCGCTTCTCGCGGTGTTTCCCGTAGATGAGAGAGCAACATGTTGATGGAAGCAAGTGATGGAGAGGGGGAGGGCTGTGCTGTGACCGGAGTGGGGCGTCGAGTTGTTGAGCTGCGTGCTGAAAGGTATTTATGCTTTTGGTCGAGCCATGGGGCCCCTTGTGGGTATGCCACTGAACCGGACGGAGCCCCACATGACAGGACTGAGTCGACAGCCGTGGACAGCTCCCTTCCAAGTGCCACGAGATCTCTCGAGCTTGAATGCTCACCAGTCTCTGTGCCTCCAGGATTATGCCATGCGACTCGCACTTTTTTCAGTCTGCGGTCCTGCAGGCGGAGCCCCACGACACAAGGAGAGGCAGAGACAGAGGGATTGAGACCGCGGTTTCTGCTGAACGGTCAACAGTCGTGCAACTGCGTCGAGTAAAGCGGGTCATATCATTGGCTAGAGTCATGCGAGCCTCTCGCAAGTTGATCGATGCGAAGGGCGAAGCAAAGCACGGCGCAACCAATCGGATTGATCCGATTCCAACGCTACTTTCCGTCGACATTCGACGTGCGCCTGGAATGGGAAGCCATCTGCAGGAATGTCGCCCACCATGACTCTAGGATGAAGAAGGGAAGCGAGACACAGGGACCAGGCTGTCAGTCAGCGTGCGCAGGTGTCAACCGGCGAATCGAGCGGGCTTCGAAGGCGAAGCGTGGGCGGATTCGTTGCTGAATCGAATCGAACTGGCTTTTTGAGCAGCAGCAACATACGAGAGGCTCATGTTTCAGCCTCCCTCCCGTCTCGAGAGCAGAGGCATATCTCTATGAACAATCGGGTTTAGTCGAAAGCGGTCCTGAAGGCCAACAATGCGCAAATCGACACACACAGTATTCGCGTCTCCTTCCAGACGTTTGCGCGCAACCCTGCCCGTGTGCATGTGGCATCGAATCTCCGAATGTCTTGGCATCCTGACTAGATCGCCTTGAGCCGGCAGAGCTACAGTAAGGAGGTCGCCATGCTCTGCGAGTCTCATCAGTGGAACGCGGGGGAGCGGTCCGCTCCTTTCGCCGGCTCGCTCGCGTGCCAGACATCGCCAACTCCGGTTGAATCACACCGGTCAAGTCGAGTTCGCGGCTGTCGGTGGCAGCGGCGGTCTGCCTCTTTCTATCCTCGGCCTGACCGCTTCTGCCGCATGCCAAGCAAAATCGACCGCAGGAAAGCAACCCCGTCGCCCTCTGGCCGTTCCTCTGCCTCGCCCTCCCTCTCGCACAGTGTTTCCCCTCCTTGTGCTCCTGTCTCTTTCGTTCTAAGGGGCGTCGACGTCGGGGAACCAACAGGTCGCCGGTCTGACCCTTCCTCCATTCGCACTCGACTGCTTCATGGACGCGAGAACAATCGTCTCGCTCCTCGAATCTTTTCGCTTTGCTGTTCTGCGTCCTTCGCTTGGCTGGATACCCCGCACTCGTGCACAAACTTGCATTTGAGGCTCTTCTTGCCAGGTTGAATCATGCAATACATCGCATGTGTGGTCCACAATGGCTTCGGGCTTCCCTCGGTCGCTACAATTGGCCGCTCCAGGAGAGGAGGATCGGGCGGAGCTCGAACACCGTCGTTCAAGTTGGCTCCCGGTGATTTCTTCGGTCCCAATCACTGTGACCGTCACCATTTCGTCGATCGAGGCGCCGTCGAATGCCACTATGCGGCAAAACCGATCTGATGATTGCGGAAACGTCCGTGAGCCTCGAATCGAGTCTTTGGGTGTCTTTTGCTACGATCGAGCTTGTTGAGGCCTGACTTGGATGTGCGCTCTATCCTACTGAGTAGCTCGATCGTTTGGATTCGTGAGCCGCCCTGTTGGACGTCTCGCCACTGGGCGTGGGCATGCATGGGCAACACGTACCGAGACCCTTGCCCCACGACGATGGGGCGCTTGAATCTGAGCTCGCATCGAACCCGCACACCGCTATCTTGGACCCTCTATCCTTTGCATCTGACAGCCGCGACGGGAGCCTATCGCGGAGAGATCCGAGATGAGAATGTGGGGACGACACTGACGAATAGACAGAGCAGTCCCGCGGCCTGCATCGAGAGTCATGGCGTTGTGTCGCACTGCCACGTCGAAAAGCGACAGCCACACATCAGAGCGCGGATCGCTGCTGATTGATGCGCATCGTGAGGGTGCTGCGCAGGAATCCTGCGTGGATGGACCTTGTCAACGTATCTCTCTTAGAGACCACGCTATGTGTTCGCAATCCCACGTGCTTCGCATGGAATCGATTCACATCAGGGACGGAAGAGATCGCTCGCCGAACTTCATTGACAACGACGCAGTCAAGCATTCGATAATGCGCGCATAGTCCATGGCTACTAAGACAGATACAATTACATGTACGGATGAGGTCGTCGCTGCATGCCATGCGACGAAGGGCCGTATCCGTGTGAGGTGCTGGTGCTCGGCGACGCAGAACGATCGTAGTCGGCCGTGTAGACTGAAGACGCAGTGGGCGACTGCATAGTGTGGGACCGCTGCCGACCCGGACGAAGCGGCAATGAACGCGACGCAGGACTTGCGCCTCCTGTGTACGGCCGAACGGGCATCGAATGCGGATTCAACTGCGCTGGTGGCGCCGCAGCGCTTGCCGATGGTCGTCCAGCGAGCTGATCAAAGCTTTCGACGTGGCCGAGTGAGTTGGATCGATGAGGGTATGGCATCATTGTCCGATGAGCAGAGGGTTGGTGGGCAAAAGGTGGAAAGTCTTCGGGTTGTCGGGCGGCAGGCCAAGAATGGCCTGGTGCAGCATTGCGATGCACTCCCTCGAAAAATGGGGCAGGCTGCCCATGTCCGATGGGTGGAAGAGGAGCGTTGGGCATGCCGACGCTACCCGTCGCTGCAGACGACGAGCTTGGCCGATTGCGCATGCCGTTGGCAAGGTTGAGCTCAGCTCGAAGCGCCTCTAGACTCGCTTGTTTGGCTCCCGGTGACTCTTCGCGTTCTCTGACAATCTCTTCGGCGGACTTGCCACTTTCCCTGGCGGCAGCCTCGGCCTCCTGCTGCTTGCGCTTGGTGAGCTTGGCATAGAGAAGGCCACAGGCATTGCACAGCGTCCGCGGACCCATGGGCCCCTTTCTCCACTCGGGTGTCTCCTTGGCCTGACATCCGAGGCACTCCTGATGGTGCTCGTTCTTGCGCTTGCGGACCCTCTTCATGCCTTTGCCAGCAAGGCGTCTGCGGTCTAGCAACTCCATCTGCTGCTGATGTCGACCTTCTGCCGCGTACATGGGTGGCAGCGCACCGGCAGACCCATAAGAGGGGTGCATTGGGTGATCGTAGGCCATCCTGCCCTCAGCCTCGAAGCGAGGCGGTTCCGCTGATCCATGGTCAAAGTGATGGGCATGTGGGTGACGACGGGGAGCCGAGTGGGGCTGCTCGAACGAGATGGCTCTCGACATGGTGCGAAGCGACGGGTCAGCATGGAGCGATGGAGCGGAGTACGCGTCATCTCCTCTCGCATGCATGTCGCCACGCTCGTCTCGATGATCGCGTTCGAGTGCAAGGCTTTGACGCCGGTGTTCAAAGGATCGATGGGGCCGTTCTTCCAAGGTGAGACGGCTGATGGATGAATGCGTTCTTTCCGGAGATTCGTAGGGCGGCCATTGTGGATGACCGGCTTGCCCGGAAGAGACGGCTTGAGAAGGTAGACTGTGGTTCCAGATCGCCTTTTCTTGACACGAGTCCGGATACGGTCTTGCTCGGCTGGGCGCGAGGTAGGCACGGAAGCCAAGGTCGTGAGCGATGGATTCGGCTCGAGATCGAGAGAATAGCGCCATGTTGTCGAGTTCGTCGAGAATCTTGTTGCGAAGCATCTCGAGGGCGATGGGACTGCGAACGATGGATGGCGATGCAGGGCTGCTAGTGTTGAGGCCTAGACGCCGATTGACATCCTGGACATGGTAGAGACTCTCGAGAAGTCGATCTACTTCGGAGGCATCGGCGACGGCGAGAGACGATCTTTTGGATGGGTTGTGCATGCTGTTTCTGTGCGGCGACGAGCTGGAACGCGGCCGCGTCGCTTCTGCGATGCCACGCGTGAAAAGTCGAGGCGATTCCACCAATGCCGACGGCTGGCGGCGTGAAGATGACGAAAGAGTGCTGGATGGCGGACTCAACCTGGAGCGAAGCAATGGCGAGTGAGGTGGAGCCACATTCTGCACTTGTCCTGGATCGCCGCCATCCGTTGGCCAGTGAGTGTCGTCGTGCATGGGTGCATTTGTTGGAACGAGGGAACGCCTCCGTCGCAGGTCTCTAACGGGTGTATCGTGCGGAGGGATCGCTGGAGCATGGTGTGGGGGGTTGAGATCGTTGAGGATGGGTTGCTCACGTCCGCGTTCGAGGCCGATGGAACTTGTCAGCGATGAAAGAGGAGGCAATGTCACCTTACCGTGCCTGGACTGGTGCTCCATATCTGCGATCGCGTCTGTCGACGTGAGTTGTGGGGGACCGTAGCTCGCTAGGCGGAGAGGAAAGGAACCATCTGAAGGTGTGTCGGACAGCAACGTACGGACAGGGAAGGCGGCCGATCTTTTCGTGGACGGATCCCGGGACCTTGAGGCAGGATGACGGCGAGGAAGGTCGGAGAGATGCTGCTCGAGGTGGGTGCTGGGCCTCGAGAGCTTGCGCCAAGAGAAGATCGTGTCCGGTGCGTTGCGAAGATACTCGCAGGTCGACATCCGCAACGAACGAAGAAAATGCGGCAGAGGCTAGGCTGCTGCAAGACAAGCACACATAGGCAAGGAGAACGAGCAGGTGGCAGACGCTGTTAGTTGCCCGTTGATCGTCGTCGAATGGCGTAGTCACTCTTTGGAGAGCCAAAATGAGGCAATCGAGTGCAGACACGGAGGTCCAACGGGCGATGAGCCAATGCTTCGGTGCGTCAGGAGTACTTACAGAAGGTCGGACAGAATCACAGCTTTTATGGACGAACTCTAGTCGCAGAGAGCGGTGATGGATGTTGGTCGATGGTAGTAATAAAGGTTGAAAGGACGAGACAGTGTCGGAGGGAAGCAAGCATAGCGTCCAGCTGGCCGAGTTGAGATAGGAGCGAGATGACGGTGTTGGGGGAATTGGCGCTGGCCGGAGCAAGTTCGGAGGCAACCACGCCCACAAGCAGATCGTGCCCGTTCTCTGGTGCTGTGTCGCAAGATCCTGATGGTTGGGGCAGCAGCCGTTCGATGATGGAGCGAAGAAGTGAGAGCCGCGAGGTCGGTGTTGGGGTAAGAGGCCAAGCGATCGTGCGAGCGTGCCAAGCGTTCCAGGTCGAGCGAGCAAACGAGAAACGTATTGAGGAATCGAGAGCGAACGAAGCGATCTAGATCCCGTGCAGACCAACGGAGAGGACAGATTGAACCAAAGATCTGGACAGAGGAGAGGCGATGCGCCTTCGATGAAGGTTGGTCGGATGAAGGCCTGGAAGTTGTGGGCGAACGTCAGAGCTGTCAACAATAAAGTTGATGAGGATGGAAGGAAGCGAGGTAGATAGAGCGCAGGGAGGATGGATCCATGCGACGTAGGAACGGAAAGGGGACTCGGAGAGGGGCAGGCGCAGAGAGGATTGGACCGACAGGGGAAGGGGGAGAGGTGGAGACAGTCATGACGAGCTCAGAAGCAGACGATGGAAGCGACAGCGGCGAGGAACGTTGTTTGTGCCAATGCACATGTCGAGATGCGGCGGCAGGAAGGCCATCGTGTTCGGAGGTCGCAGGCTTGGTCTCTCGAGATTCATGCGATTACGAGGCTTGACTTGTAAGACTAAGTGAGTAAGTGAATGAATGGCTTGAGGGTGATGCTCGACGAGGCTCGACCGAGCGCAGTATTGCCGATGCACGTTAGCGGTGTCAGCGGCAATGCAGGATGGAAGCACAGCTAAGTTAGAGCATGCCGAGAGCGACAAGGTTGTGCGCATATCATCACGCTGTAAGCGCTGGCTCGCTCGCTTTCAAGATGTGTCCGATTCCGTTCTCGTCCATCTCTGGCAAAGGAACAACATTGAGTTTGATTAGAGATGTTTGTTGTTGACAACCAAACGCATCACCCAAGCGAGCAAGAGAACGAGCGAGAAGGGAAAGAGAGGAGGGAGCGAGCAGACCCAGCCAAGCACACGCCAAAGCAGACAACCAAATATGGCTCACATGCTTCGGCGACTCGAAACTTGAGCGAGCGCTATTCGAAAAAGAAGTTTCGCTAAAAAATAAAGGTTCTGGACAAGCAAATTGCAGCGAGGTGGCCACTATCAAGAAAAATAAAAATAAAAAAAGTAAAAAGGAAAGGTTGGATGAACGAATTACGTTAAGTTATTAGCAAACACACTCGTTCAACTTTGATAGCAAAGCCAAGCAAGCATTGACCTCAAGCATTGACTATCGGCATGAACGAGCGAAGCCTTTCCTTTTCTGGCCGCTTTAGGCTGTTTCATGGACGACTCTGTGCTGTACCCAGTACAGCGAGGCCTTGTGTCAGACGAGCCCAAGTGGGTCTAGCGTCGCCTGCAGTTCGACGACGAGACCGTGGGAAGCGAAGATCCTGGGATGCGCTGAGTTTCAATCTCGGAAATTCATGGCTTCCATTGTCGAGTGGGCCTCGATCTTTTTCGAAGCGGTCATCAACCCCGTTCAAAAGCAGGAGGAAAAAAATGAAATGAAAAGGGGAAAAAAAATCAATTAAGGGTAAAATTGATCGTTTCTGCAGTCTACTCCGGTGTGCTGTTGAGTGGGATCGTCGACTAACTGGGGCGGTGTCACCGCGAGCCTTTGCTGTACGACATCGACGTGGAGCAGCAGTCCGAAGTGAATTGGTGCTCCAGCGCCCGAGCTGGTCGGAGACCACCATTGTTCTGGATCCATGGTACAGTAATTTACGCACAAGAGCTCTTCTTCGGGTCTTTTGTCTCTTTGCCGTCTCTCTTCTTCCCACCTAGAGCGCCCATCGCATGCCGACGATGACCCTGGAAAGGGCGAGACGCACGGTTGCACCACTTTATCGCGGCAAGGAGCTGCCTCCCGCTTTTTGGCCGATCAGCTGGACAAAGCAACTGCTGCTTGACTCTCCGCAGTCGAGCTCGCGTAGGTGGTGCGGCGTTTCGGGTCGCACACCGTGATCCGTGGTCTGCTCTTCGCGAGGGCGTCCTGCGGTAAGCGAACGAGATGCAGCGCATGTGCCGCCACAAAAAAAGGGGGGAAAGAAAAAGAAAATGGCCGGACCCGGAGGTTTCTTTTTTTTTTCTTTCTTTTTTCTTTTTCCTTTTTTCCCCCTCCCATAAAAACGTCCTTTTCATTGGTCAGGCCGCTTTTGATGTCGCTGCACTCAGTTACTGCATCGTCCATTGTCTTTGATGCCGGCCCGGTCGTCAAGGTATCTACCAGCAGGCATGACGAGAGAATGCGGAGACTAGATAGCAAATTCAACTTGGCAAGCCAGGCCGAGGCTGATGTCCTTGTTGATGTTGTGCGTTTCGTCAATCAAGCAAGGTTACCACCTGCACCTCATCACGCAGGCATCTACAGGAAAATGCTGAACCGTGGTACTTGGAACTGCAATTGCATATCGCGAATCAGCCACCCGAGGAGACACGCATGTCGATGCCACTTGGAGCTCCGTTACATTGAACGTTAAATGCGCCACTTGGGCGACCATGAGCAGCGACCAGCTCGCTTGTTCGTGCCAAGGTTAAGCTGAGCGGAGGTTCGCTTCGACTCATCGACGCGGCTCGCATTCCAGATGTCGCAGCAGCAGCAGCAGCATTTTGGCGCCTCTCTTGCTCCACGCCGTCGTCGTCTGTGTCGGCCCTGCCATCGATGACCTGTGGTGCCTCGGTCCTGACGGAAAGCTCGACCTCCGCTGCCCAATAGCCTCTGTCCGACCTGGACTTCTTGGCAACACTTTGCCTCGCACCGTCTTTTGAGTTACTGTAAGACGTGCTGTCGTCGTTCGGTCATACTCGATGCAGTTCGGCACCCCACCCCCCCGCGCACGGCTAGGGTCGGCTGTCAATCATGTCGACAAGGGTCACCATCCGAATAACCTTGATTCGCGACAGGTGATACGCAACGTCGTCTCGAATGGCGGCTACCCGCGGGGCTTCGGCCTCTCAACTCGCCGTCCATTCGTCAAGGCAAGCACGCAGGCAGGCATTGCAGGCAAGCAAGCAAGCAAGCGAGCAAGCAAGCAAATTCGGAAATCGGATCTCAGCAGAAAGCCTCATCACGATGCTGTGCGGCGGATCGAGGCGGTTGCAAAGAAAACGTGAAACTCGCTCGAAAATGTGCTGCAAGGGCCCGGATCACATGCTTCGCAAGGAGGCGACCTGCGTGTTTGTGCGTGGTCTGACACTGCACCGACGTGCTCGAGACCCTTGCGGAATACAGTCTGCTCGCGGTCATTGAATAGCGCGAAGGTTGAATAATTCACACAATGGATAAAAAAATACATGGATAAATTTAGGCCGGGGGGAGATGAATATTTTTGCATTTTTAAATGTGAATACAGAAGCTGCAGTCCCAAAGGTGAATAATTAATTTGAAAATATAAGCTGCGGCTATTGTTTTGTATTTGGCACATGAAATTTGTATTCATACACGTCAAAAAAGGCATAAATAAAGCGCCAAATTTCCATTTCCTCCCCTTTTTCACTCACCAATTCCACCATGCCTAAAACCACTACAAAAACCACACACACAACGCTCCAACAGCAATTAGAATTTGTTGAATACTGCTCTAAACATCCTAAATCAATGCATAAGCAAATACAAGAATGGTATTTTGCAAAATACAACACTTCAATCAGTCAACCCACATTATCCTGGATTTTAAATTTGACAATTCCAGAAATTCCTGCCCACCAACTACAAAGGAAGAACACAAAATCCAGAACCAATATAACACTTGAAAATGCACTTTATCAATGGTTTATCAGCTACCAATACAAAATCAACATTACAAATGACATGCTGCAAATTAAAGCAAAAGAATTAGCTTCCAAAAACACTTTTTCCAGCCATTTAAAGTCAATTAATTACAGCTCAGGCTGGCTAGAATGCTTCAAAAAGTGTTTTAATATTAAATCTTGATTCAAACATGGGGAAGCAGCTTCAATTCCAAAAATACAACATGAAAAAATAACCAAAATCAAGGAACAACTATCAAATTATTCACCAGAAGATATATACAACATGGACAAAACTGCTTTATTCTTCCAATTACAAGGCCAACATTCATTATCAACAGCGCAAATTCCTGGATTCAAAAAACCAAAAGACCACATTACAATCATTCTATGCAGCAATGCAACTGGAAGTGATAAATTACCACTCTGGGTAATTGGGAAATACAACAATCCACGTGCTTTCAAAGGCATCAATACAAACCAACTCCCAGCCATATACAAAGCCAACAAAAAAGCGTGGATGAATACTATTCTATTCAAAGAATGGATTCATTGGCTTGACTCTCAAGTTAAAAAACCGATCCTACTGCTATTGGATAATTTCAAAGCGCACACAGCCAATTACAACCTCAAGAATATAAAGCTATTATTGCTTCTGCCAAATACAACAGCAAAACTACAGCCACTAGATGTGGGAATTATCCATGCTTCCAAAGCACACTACAGATGCTTATATGGTATACAACTACTTCAAGAATTAAATACAACACCAACTGAAAATAAAATCAGCCACATCAACATTTTATCTGTGCTTTTCCTGGCTGCAGAAGCCTGGGAAAGCATCCAGGATAAAACAATATTCAATTGCTTCAAGCATACAGGATTATTTCATCAATACACCAGCCAAAATACCAAACTGGAACACGAATTACAGGCACTACAGCAGTCTCTTCAAGAAATTCAATTGCAACTACCTATGGCATTAAGGATGGATATTAATTCTTTATTAAATCATCCATTAGAAGTGGCCACAAGTGGCCAGCTTTTAACAGATACAGAGATTATTAATCTAGTAAGTCAGGAGGAGGAGGAAGAGGAGGAGGAGGCAGGAAATCCAGTTCTGGCCATCAATACAAACACAGCAATACAATATGCTAAGGATCTGCAGCGGTTTGTATTGGAGAAGGTTGAAAATGATGAAAAGGCCAGGCTCTTCAGCAGTCAACTAGAGAAAATACATGCAGCTCTGATTTCACAGCAGACAAAAAAAGCGAAGCAAACTAACATTCAAGATTATTTCAGTAAATAAATATTCCGCAAATTGAATAATATTTCCTCTGGCCTGTCGATATTCGTTAACCGCGAGTAGACTGTAGTCAAAAGACACGGATGGCGCAGCGATCAAACAAAAGTGACACACACACACTTAGCTGCGTCTCAGGCCCGATTGTTCTGAGTCCGACGTCGACGTCGACGTGGACATGGACAGGGACAGGGTCGAGTCCCGTCCAATTTACCGAGCTCCGGCTGACCTTTTTTTTTTTTTTTTTTTTCGTTCCCGTCCAGATTCGCAACCAAAGACCGTCGTCGCAACGGTTCCAGACCCGGCAAGGCTGCAGCGAGTTGCATGGTCCAAGTTGGCATCGTTTCGAACGGCCAGACGGCTGCAACATCTCGTCGTTCGTGCATCGGCCCCTCTTCATTTTTTCCCACGACCCCCGGTATGGACTGGTCGATGTTTCAGAATACGAGCCTGATCGTCTTCGTGGCTTGGTGGAACACACTGAACGCTGCAAAGAGCAGGTGTCAAGACTTGTACGACATGCGAAACTCGTTGTTGTCGCTCGAAAGGCCTGCGAGCCGACGTGAACAGAGTGCTGCATGATACTCGATTCAGACGCATCGACTGCTGATCCATGTTGCGACACAATACGGTAGGAGATCGAAAGCATGCAGTAGCCCGTCCCGCAAATCTCACCATCTCGACCCTGACGTCAAATTCTTTTTGTCTTCTTTTTTTTTCTCTCCTTCGTTTTCCGTTTCTTCAGTATTTTTTCACTGGGAAAGAGGGAAGACACCGCCCTGCCAAGCGAGGACGACGAATAGAAGCAAGCACCCTGGCCCAAAAAACGGAAAAGAGGCGTCGAGATGCAGGGACTCGATCTCGCTTGGACCGGTTCGGAGGCAGTGCGAGTCTGACGAGGAGAATGGCGGCTCAGCGACCGCTGCTGGTCTTCTTGCACTTGAAATCGAACCCTCTTCCGCGTCTGTCCGTGGGTGCGTCTGGCCCAACGCCTCCGCCCAGAAGCGCTGCAAAGCAAGCCGCAAGACCGGTAGAATCGAAACCAGTGCACCCGTGAGACATATCCGGGCGATCGTCATCCCAGAAACCGGCTGTCGTCAGGAATCCGACGTAGGTACCAGCACTCTGCAGTACGGGAAGATCTGCGGGTGGAACGTTCCTCGATCCACACCGCATCCATCTGACGGGCCGAGACGGGCCGTAGCTTGTCTGTTTGCCTCGAGCCCATAAAGGGAAGAATCCTCCCCACCGCTTCTGAAAGCCGGCTCCTGCCAAGATTGTTTGGGTAATCACAATGCAAAAGGATGCCGTAAAAGTGCGCAGTGACTTGCCTCAGTGACCTTGTCGCGCCTTTTGTTGTTGGAAAGCGGGCAATGGCCTGTGAAAAGCTGGGCCGCTCGCTTCTGCATTAACAAAGCGCCCGGATCTCAAACCGCCTTTCTGCAAGGGTCTGATTGTTCTGCAGACCCATGTCGCTGCCATCACGACCTCGTCACGATGCGAGGCGAAGAGGCGAAGAGCCATCACGTCAAAGATGACCGTTGCAAGGCTACTGATGGCAATTTCACAGCCCTTCGTGGCGCGGCCAACGTGGACGGCACGCCAAAAGCGCGCACGCCCTGTTCAGCTGCTGCGAGGTGTTCGACGGCTGGCTGCGTTGTCCTCGGTTTTGCCTCGCTCCCGGATACGCGGTGAGTAAGCGAAGCGAGCCAAAGAGCGAGCTTGCGTTGGCGAAGCGAGGCCAGCTCAAACTGAACGCCTGTATGGAGCCAGCGTGTTCGAGCTGGTCTGGTCGACGTTCGCTTTTCTTTCGCTTTTCCTTCTCCGACCTCCGTCCCGTTTGTTCTTGCGCAAACCTGATCTTGTCCAGCCCGATGGCTTCGAACCACATCTGCGACTCAGAATCTCGCACTGGACAGACAAACAGACAGACAGACAGACGAATGCCAAAGTTCAAGATTGCAAAGCAACTTGGTAGACCTCTGCCTCCTGGGCACAGGGTCAAGAACATACGTGGCTGAACAACTTCCGACCGCCGACACCAAACCTGTGCTTCTAATTCACTCTGCGTGGCCGTAAAAAAGAACTTGGCCGGTTGGCCGTCTCGGCTCCATCTCCCAATCGAAGCCGAGGCTAGAACCAGGCTAGAACTCCAGTTGCATGCTGGCTTGCTCTTTCAAATATAAAGTTTGCCCTTTGCTGCTCGTGGGGGAGGCGGGCATGTTCAGGCTGAACTGGCTGGCTGCCGTCGAATCAATGTATGCGCAATTGTCTCAGACGGTCACGTCGAGCACAACGCAGACGCTTCGAAACCCGGTGCACCTCGGTCACATGGAAGTCCTCGATCGAAACTCCGCGCCGGACAAAATACGCAGCGGAGTCGCGACGTTGCCCGTTGTTGCAGGTAGAGTTGGATGCGCAGTTGAGCAAAGACGCTCCACGGCTTGTCCTGCTCCTCATTCATCGCTTCGACGTGTGATTGTGTGACCAGGAGTGAGGGGCTTGTTTCGCAGGGCGCTGCGGTCCAACGTCGCCAAAAAGTAACACTGTTAGATCGCCATCGAGATCCATCGCCGATCTCACATCCTAAATCGGACAAGACCCTGAATGCTCCACATTTGCGTCGAGAGGCTCAGCCTTCGAAGCAAGTGCTTGCTCACCGTCACGACCAACCACCGCCTCGCTGCCCTGGACAAGTGGCATTGCATGTACTCGCTGTCACATACAGCACCGGCAATGGCACCGAGCCGGTGATCCCGTAGCGCCTCGGTCGAGTCGCCAACCATGGTCCACCTGCGCCTCAACGATCCGGACACCTCGCGCAACAGGCACATCAACTACATCACTGCCCTCCCGCAGTATGCCAACCACGAACAGGCGCACCATCGCCTACAGCAGCTCGCCGCCCAGGTGCAGCCGGTGATGAAGAAGCACGGATTCCAGATCAACTCGCTTGAAGAGTTTGAATGGAACCGCGAGTTTGCGGGACGAAACTGGAACAATGGCGAGACGGTCGAGCTGGTGCTTCGACGCCAGGATGGCAGCTTTGCGCCGCTCCAGTGGGTGCTCATGGTGTTTTGCCATGAGCTGGCGCATATCAAGTATATGAACCATATTCCCTCGCAGCACGGAAAGTTGGACCGCGAGCTGCGCGACCACTGCCGCCAACTGCAGGCTCGAGGCTACTACGGCGATGGATTCTGGTCCGCGGGCCAACGTCTCGAGAACAACGCCTTTGTGGCAGGATCCGGCCTCAACTCGCTCCAAGGCTTGCCAGAGTATTCGTGCGGAGGCGCCTTCCAAAGCAAGCCCAGCAAAGCGCGCACCAGAAAGCGTCGCCGCACTGGCGCCGGCACAGGCTCGCGCAAACGGGGCTTCAAAGGTCCCAGCCTTCACACTGGAGCTCAGACCGCTCCCAACACCAGAGGCGGACGACGTAACCAGGCCTCACTCCCCGGACAAGGCTCGCGCGTTGACGGTAACAACCACATCCCCATCGCCTCCGCTCTCAGCTCGTCCTACAAAGAGGATGTCAACTCCACGTTTCGCAAGCGGACGCAAACCGCCTCGGCTCGCGAGCTTCGAGCCCAAGCTGCTCTGCGTCGCTTGAACGCGTCCAAGACAGAAGAGGTCGAGACGAAACCCAAACGCGAGGGCGAGGGCGAGAACTTCTGGCCTCAACAGTGGCAAGACGCTGAATCGAGCTCTGGCCCCTCCACTCCAGCTGGTGGCGACGTAAAGGAGGAGGAAGACGACACGGAATCCGAAAGCGAGACCGAGGACGAAGGCGACGTCAAAGACGGGGGGCTCGTGATCCGACTAGACGACTCGTCTGCCGACGAAGCTGAAGAGCAACGAGACGCTTTGAAGCCGTCTGCCTCATCGCCGACGGGCACGGTGCGCATCAAGCAAGAACAAGATCACTCGACCTTCGCCAGCACCGAGTCGGCCCAGCAGCGCCTCGACCGAGCACGTCTTTACCGCCAACACCAGCTCAAACAGGGCGGCACCCTCCGTTCCACCAACGATGACTGGCATGATTTCTGCTCGATCGCCTCGCTGCCTACGCCCAGCTCCACCGCCACCACCGATTCGGAGGGACCAACCAAAAAGCCCATGCGCAACTCCAAGGACGATCCCATAGAGCTTCTGTCGTCCGATGACGAAGAGGTGATACCCAAGGAAGCGTCGAGGCAGGCTCAAACGCGATCCAAACCTAGCCGTCCGTCGCCGGAGCAGCACTGGTCGTGCCAAGTGTGTACGCTTCTCAACCCGCCAACTGCGATGCGATGCGACGCTTGCCTCACCACCAGAGGATCCTTCCTAGTCGGTCAATGATGCATTCTTCCCAAAACTGCCATTCACCGTCGCACGCCATCATCGACACGGAATACCCCAGAAACAAAGACGTCGACGCCGTCAAATCGGCCCTTCTCATTCATTGAAGCGGTCCGACAGCTGATTCGCGACCGCCTGACTCGGCAGCCTCGCCAGATACCCGTTGAACGCACTGCGATCCGCCTTGTCCTGGATCTTGGGCACGAAGCGCATCGACTCCTGCACGTGGTTGTGCTCGACGAGCTTGACAATAAACGGCGTGTAGCCGATGGGCGACCGCTTCGAGTTGGCAAACGCCCACAGTCCGTCCCAGTCCTTGCTCTGCACCAGCGTATCCAGCTTGATGTTCCAATACCGCTTGTCGGGCACCTTGAAATCGGATCGCAGCTTCTCGGCCTTTTTGCTCATGTTGCGGAACAGCAGCTGGCGGATGGTCTCGTTGAGCGAAAGACCTGCAAACTGACTGCGGTGGCCGTCTTCCTTCTCCAACGCCTGCTGGAAGGCGAGCAGTCGGATCTGCTCGTCCACCAGCTTGGCCTCGAGCACGCGCTCCTTGTCCTCGCTGAAAAACTTCATGGCGGTCTTGAGCTTGAACACCTTGTCCGGCAGCTCGCTCTCCGTGGCGTTCTGGATCGCATTGGCCTCGTGCAGCGCCAAGATGGCCGAATCGGTCCTGCGATCGTCCTGGTAGTAAAAGTCCTTGAGCAGGTCGCGGTCCACCTCCTTGGCGTACGCTTCGAGCAGGTTCGAAGCGAGCGACAAGTACTGCCGTGTGGAAGCCAGCTTGGAAGCGCTGCGTTGTGTGCTCTGTGCTTGCGTCGACACCACCGCGTCCGAAACAGGCGCTTGGACGATACGGAAAAAGTCGCCGCGCGAGAGCTGATTCTTGAGTCGCAGCAGCACGTGGTAGATGAGATCGGTGTCTCCGGACTCGATCGCTTTGACCAGCGCCAACTTGTCCTCGCGCATGTTGAGCAAAAGCGGGACCTGGTCGATGGCACGGGCTTCGTGGTCGAGCAAGCGTGTGGCAAGGTTGGCGCGCCCCGCCTTCCACGCAGTCCAAGCGACCTCGGCAAAGCTGACCGAGGCGCCGCGGTCGCCAGATATCGAGCTGCTGCTCTTGGAGCCAGCATCCGCATCTGTCGCCCCGCCGAATGCGCCCACCGCCAGATGGTCATCGTCAGAGCCGCCCAGTTCGCCGATGCGCTCGTTGAGCGTGGTGGCGATGCGGAACTTGTGCACAATGTCGGCGCACAGACGCTCCTCGGCCGCTGAAATCGCTGATGCCGGTCCTCCGAGCGCGGGTCTGGTGCGCGCAATCTTGGCCCTCGCCCAGTGTTTCAAAATAGGATCGGGCCGAATGTGAAGGTAGCGGGCGATCTTGAGGGACAAAAAGTGGTGGTTCTGTGCGGTCAGACGCGACAGTAGCGCGGTGGGGCCTGCAGCGACGTACTGCTCGTAGGAGATGGGAATGCCGATCTGGTAATTGCGAGCTGCATTGAGCACGCGCAACGTCCTGGCCATGTCGACGTAGGCGGTGGGATCGTAGAGCTCGATGAAGCTCTTTCCAAAAGAAGCCGCCTTGAGGAGACGCTTCTGCCACGTGAGATCCCATTCGTAGGCGGCAGCGCGAAGGCAGCAGTCGACGGCGTCTGGGAGACTGCTGCGGATGGCACGAATGCCTTCGTCCGCGCGGCTGCTCTTTGCACTGAATTGCTCGGCCGCCTCAAACAGCAGAGCAGCAGGGTCGTTGGAGCCCGGGCGGAAGACGCGGCTGGAGACGTCCGAGACCTTCTGGAGGAACTCGTGTCGGTCGGAAGCAATGATGCGGAGGCCATCGACTTCGCCGACGAGATGGGTAGGGCCGGCGTAGGGATAGCGGATCGAGTCTCCAAAGGGCCCGACCATGACGACCTCGTCGTTGAAAGCAAGAGCGATGGTGTTGTTGCCACACCACTGGACCTCGCGTACCCCACTGCCACCGATGCCTCCTTTGCCCGCCATTGCTTCTGAGGAAGCTGGGCCTTGACTCGTGGAGCTGAACGGGTCGTCGATGGATGTCGCATCCTGGTAAGCGTCGCTTGCTCGGATGTCGAATTCGCTAAGGCTGCGCGAAAAGTCGGAGCTGACGACCCACAGAATGAGATCGGCAGTCATGAGGGCAAGCAACTTGCCATTGGGCGATGGGCGAATGACGTGGAAGGGACCGCGGGACAAGCGCATGTCTTGGCACGCTGTATCGATGGAGGAAGGCCCTGCGGCTGAGCGTGTGAGGGATAGCAGCGTGGGACCGTGCGCGACGAGCACAGTGGTGCGCCCCGACTGCGAGACGTTGGGAGGAACCACAGCCCAGGAGGTAGGCAGCGAGGATGCATCGCTGGAGTAGGATGAAGCGGCATCGTACGGCGGCAACAGCTCAGGAGAGGGTGATTGCGCTGCATCGTCGTCAAAGGAAGGAAGGGCGAAGCCGAACTCGCCTCCACCGCTGAGACTGACGGCACCAGCGTACTCGCCAGACTCTGCATCGACGTCGAGACCTGGAAAGCGCCACTCAACGAAACGCTTTGCTCCTACCAGCGCGACGAGACCTCCTGCCCAGACTCGAGCATCGATGACCCCTGTCTCTGTTGCTTCTGTGCCGAGCGAATGCTGCGTGTAGAAAGAGGTGGAGGTGGCTTCGACAGGCGTTGGGCGGTTGCGTGAGGTGGATGTGCTGGAGGCTGGATCGGCGGGAGCTGGACACGGGGAGAGAAGGGTGTAGAGACGAACGTTGCCCTCTTCGAGCACGACTACGAGCTGTTCGAGAGCGTTGAAATCGAGGGCGACGATGCGGAGGGAAGGGTCCCATGGGATGCTTTCGATGAGCTGACCAGCTGCCGTGTAGACGAGGATCTTTGGTTTGAGCAGCGACGCTTTGCCCAGCGACACGAGACGCGTTGGATCGCGGATGAGAGCGACGAGGCCGGCATTGCTGGATGCTGCGACGACGTAGTCTGCGAGGTTATCGATGCCCCAGTTGAGTGCGTAGAGTTCTGTTCGCCGGTAGAAGATGTCCTGCAGACTGGACCACTCGGTGGTGGGGTGGTGGGGTTGCACCATGGCAGGTGCGACGGCAACACCTGCTGGATTGCCCCTGGAGCAGCTGTAGTCGTGGGTTTGTTTGTCTGGATGCTGGATGGTGGAAGTAAAGGGGGAAGAGCGCAGTCGATTCTCAGCGACGTGCGTGGTCTGTGCTGGCGCTTCGGCGTGCATTCCGAGTCCAAAATGCGGAACTCGGATGATCCGCGTCTCGATTTTTGAGTGGAGGAAGAGGTGGCTTCCCACGCTCTCGTTGAAATCACATCCATCCTCTCTGCTCAGCATCACCACCCTCATCGGACGATGCCATCCGCATCGGCTCAGAGCTCAACATGTCGCTGTCACCGCAGCTAAACGAGGCGTCGTTGTCGTCACGCAGCACCATGGACACTGTCGATCTCGCTACATCCGGCAAAAAGGGCAAACTGTCTGCGCATGAGAGGCAAGCGCAAGCCATCTCAAAGCTGCTCGCCAACCCAGACAAAGAGATCCGGATCCCCGACGGCCCCAAGGAGAAATCGATACGACCGCCGCGCGATGTCATGAAGAACGTCACAGGCTCCAGCGCAGGTGCAGGATCGGGCGAGTTCCACGTCTACAAGCAGCAACGTCGGCGCGAGTACGAACGCATTCAACTCATGGAGGAGCAGAGCCAGAAGGTGAGTCGACGCTCTAGGATGGGCGCGTATGACCTTGCTTGCTGACTGTCCGTTGCATTTGCTCGATCCGACAGCTCAAGGAGCAAGAAGAGTTTGATCGGAAGCGCGCCGAGGTGCAGCACAAAGACGAAGCGAAAACGGACAAGAACCGCGCAAAGCGTGAGAAAAAGAAGCTGGCCGCCATGAAAGCACAAGCGGCGATCAGGGCGAAAGAGGCACCAAAGCCGTCTTCCACACAGAGAACGGAAAACGGAGAGCCCGAAGCCAAGAAACAGCGCTTGCATAACGAAGCGGTTCAGCGCATCGAATTCAGGCACAAGGACGAATCGGATGGCGACGGCGACGCATGACTGTGATTAGACCAGGTTGAAATTCGCAAACAACGTCGCTGGTCGCACTTTGCTTTCCAACGGGCAATGAGAGGATGGTCGAGGGGACGTCGAGCAGTTGCCACGTCGGCAATCATCCCCTCGGGATCGTACGGTGTCGGAAAGCCTCGGAACACCCTTTGGCGCTTGTCGATCAGCTCGATCTGCCCCCGTGTCCGCTGGATCCCACCGTAAAGAGTCTTGTCCTGGCACCATGTCATGGGTACCAATCGCGTCAGCTTCCGTTGGCAGTGCACGTCAAGGTGCTCGACGGGTGACCAGTCGTTGGATCGAGGTGAGCAGGACAGAGACCGAGGCAGTGGCTTCCGTCGGCCTCAAGTGGCGAAGGGATGCGGAGTTGGCCGAGAAGCGCTTGCGAGCGTTGTGGTCTTTAGCGGGGGATGAAGGCGACCCAATCAGCAGCGCTAAGAAATAGGCGCGGCTGCATGCCCGCGGAGGGGAGGTCAGCGTATGAGGCGAGACACAGGCAAACGTGACAAGCAGGCCAAAGTGTCACTGGAAAGGGTATTGATAGTATGCGACGAGAAGATACACAGTGAGACCTGTGCGCTCGTGTAGAGGTCCGCAACAGGTGTCTTGATGCAGCATGTTGGACGCGTGAGCGCTACGGTGTGAATCGTGATGCGTGATCAGAAAATGAAAGATGGTTGCGAGCACCGTCTTCGCGCTTTGCAGATGAGGTGGGAATTCGTCAAAGAGGCAAAGCGTTCAAGTACTGTACTGTAAGAAGAAAGCAGTGCCAGCCGACCGCATCGACCAACGCAGCCGTCGCGCCTGACACTCTACCTGTGCGCATGCTGTCTCAGGGTCAGCTATACGGTTGGAATCCGTCTCATGGATACGTCAGTGCACACACTCTCTGATCACGTCTCTGACGCCGAAATCGCAACAACATGGAGCTGCGTACCCCTGCAAAGGACTTGAAGGAAAAGGTCTGCAAGCCCACAGCCGACCTTACTCTCAGCTGTCACGGGCTTCCGGATCTCGAAAAAGCCGAAGGTGGCACCCCTTTCCTGGTTCTGGAAGCCAAGGACCCCAACGGGTTGTCCTTTGAGCAGATGCAGGCGATTCTGACCGACTTCTCGAGCTACATTGACGACGACTCCGAACAAGAGCTGTTCCGGTCGCACAAGATTATTCGCTTCCGCCTTGTGCACTGCTTGATGGATGACCTGATCGACGACCTAGCCGAACGAGGCCTTCAGCCCATCGCCAATCTGTACTCGAAACTCCTCTACAAGCGCCAGACATTTGGCCTCATTGCCAGCTCCCAGTGGCACCTGGCAATGGCGATCGATGATTGGCACCATGCGAACGAGCCTGGTCAGCACGCCACGGTGACACTGATTCGCAACGAACAAGATATCGCGGTTCCGCAATGGCCGCTCGGGGGCAGAGTTCCGGATCTTTTCAAGTACGCCCTCTCCACCGCCGTCCTACAGCTGTCTACCGGCCTTGTCTCTGCCCGAGTCTTCGAGCAGGTGATCAGTACGCTCGCCGAAAAACATGCTAGATATGCACAACTCATCTTCAGACAAGGTCCTTCTTCCGAGCCAACCTGCCGTGCAGCTACTCAGGACACCAACCACCGCCTCCTCGATCTCATCCAGGATGATCGTAGCCGCACTGAGTTGGAACGCCTGCTTTCCCTAGACGAGACGACGACGGCCATCCCTTTCCGCAAAGAGGAATTGCTGCGGGTGCTGTGCGCCCTCTTCCCGTATGACCCGGTTGTCCGCAAAAGGGGCATTCGGAGTGCCGCATCGTTCGACCGTGCCAACCGTGACCGCAGCTTCAACGAGGTGGCCACAGACCACCTGGTCCTCTCCTTCGGTGGTATTTGGAACGGATGGCTTCCAGCGGGCTACTGTGAACGTCTCGCGTCGGTTGAATATCCGGAGGCGGCCAAGGCCAAGGCGGCCAGGCTCCAAAGCCGCGAGCAGCCAGTGAGCAACTCGGTCCTTCAAGGTCCCAGCTCCCGCGTGAGCGTGCCGTTGAACGCACCGAATTCAGGCACAGGAACAAGTCGGAAACTGATGGCGATGCATGACTGTAATTAAATAGCAGAACATCATCCGATCGACCGCAGCAGACAAAAGAACTCACACCAACATCTGGGTGAACTTGATCCAAGTGCCAATCTGCTTATACACCTTGGCAGCCTTGGAGATCTCCGTATCGACAGTGAAGTAGTCATGGACCTGATGCGGATAGACGTGGCAAACCACCTTACAGTTGAGCTCGCCCGGGCTCAACACGATTCGCTGGTTGGACGTCGACGTCGGCAGCCCTTTTGCTTTGCGCAGCAGGTTGGTAAAGTGCGCGCCCTCGTCGAGCAGCGTCTCGCCTCCTCCGTTGGCGATGAAGCACGGCGGCATGGCGGCCAGCTCGGCGAGGCTCTTGTTCGAGTGCGTGCTCCATGCATCCGAGATGGGGAAGGGGAGCTTGTGCAGGCCCTGCGCCGCCACTCCCCACGATTCGTACGACAGGTCGATAATGTCCTGCCCGACGTTGCGCTCGCGGCTCTTGAACGACAGGTCTTCCGGGGCGATCCACGGAGACAGCAGCACCAGTCCTGGGATCTGGAACGAGTCGACGTCGTCGAAGAGGAGGTGCTTGTACGAACGCAAGTAGCGCTCGAGCTGCAGCGTCATCCATGCACCGTGACTATCACCGCCAATATAGATCTGCTTGGGCGAGTAGCCCAGCTCGTTGACGAGGTAGAGGTACGCCGATACGGACTGATACAGCTGCACGGGCGCAGGAGCGAACGGCGCCAGGTTGTAGTCGACCGAGAACACATCGATGCCTGCGGTGCGCGCAAACGTCTTGGCGAGGTTCTGACCCATGTGCAGGTCGCCGGCGTTGAACGTGACGCCGGCGCCTCCGTGGAAGTAGCAGATGACGGGTCGGTTGGGCTTGGTGGCGGCACGAGGCTGCAAAGGCACCACATGGGGCTTGTGGGTGAACCACAGCGCACGCACGCTCCACTTGAGCCACTTGGCCTCCAGCAGCGGCGGTCCGGTGTAGGCGTCCGTCACGATCTTGCGGCGGTCGTTGGGACCGGTCTTGACCGCGAGGATGCCGTCGAGGTACTCGGGGCCAGCGGGAGAGATCCACACCTTGTCCGGACGTCCGTGCGTAGCGTTGAGCTTGAGCGCCTTGATGTTTTCTTTCGCCAGCACCACCGAGCCACCGGGCCCGGAGAGGTTGAGGCAGGCGACCACGGTAGCGACGAGCGTGTTGCGGTCGCGCAGGCCGCCCTTGCGTGGCGCGATGGGCTGCACGCCGAAGCGGATGAGGTTGCGCATCACGCGTCGCACCACCATGATGTACACCGCCGAGATGTAGCTCCAGTTGCGGTTGAGGCGGAAGCGCGGCAGCAGGCATCGGAGCATGTAGAGCGGGATGGCGACGAACGACGTGGGCAAGAAGTAGACCTGGAACAGCAGCAGACGCAGCAGCGGCAGCAGGATCTTGGGCTTGGGCGGCGAGGCGTTTCGAACGGCAGCCAGCACGGTGGCATCCACCTTGCGCTTTTCGCCAGACAGGCTCGAGCCGGCCGTCGTCGTCGTCGACTTGCTATCCAGAGAGGCGGTAGAAGACATGTTTCTGTTCGAGAATTCCCAGAGGCGAGTTCGTTGTGAGGGAGTTGTGCGGACCTCGTAGCCTAAAGGGGAGGGAGATGTGGAAGGAACAAGGAGCCGGGATGGACGGTGCACGCGAGGCCGGTCATATACGAACAAGGCCAAGGCCATCGCCGACGTGCAATGCAGCGATCGTCCATCTGCGAAAGCCAGAGTGCAACTCAAAAAGTCAGAGCCAGAATCAGAGCTAACTTGGAGCCAAAAGTTACCCCACAGTGACTGACACTTTCAGCCCTCGTCGCAGTGCGGCGTACAAGCGGCCACTTTGCATCGGCTCTGCAGCTTCATGCGCGGCTACGTGGTGGTAACCCTTGTGAAAGGTGCATTCGTACGACCCCCCTTCTGCTATTGTATATATGGCACATCCTGCCCATTTTGAGCACAAGTGGCCTCCCAGTTAGTACAATGGTTAGTATAGGGCACTCTCACTCGACCGTTGTATCAACACGGTTTGTGTGCTGCTCAGATCAGGGTTCGATTCCCTGGCCGGGAACTTTTTTTGGCGCAACGCACAGAAGAGTGTTAGGTTCTCGTCATCGCTCCACCTTGATTTTTGTGGCTCAGCTCGGATTTGTGTGTGTGTCATTCGGCTCATCTCCTCCTCCTCCTCCTCCCCCTATCCACCACCGTCGATCCTGCTCAGCCATCATCTCCGTTCATTCGTATTTACTCGCTGAGCAAACAGGCAGCATCATCGAACAGCATAGCATCATCGAAAACCAACGAGCACACTAGGCTCTTCCACTGCAACCATGGCGAGCAAGGCCGCAATCAAGCGAGTAAGTGCGGTATAATTGCAGATAAGCTGTGGGCGAAAGAACGGCCTCTCTAACTCCCTTTTCGACGCTCCCTTGCATGCCCCAGCTCACCAAGGAGGCGCAGCTCATGGACAAGGATCCTCCGCCGCTCGTCTATGCCCGTCCGCGTGAGGACAACATCCTCGAATGGTAAGGCTCCCATCCCGCGCATACTGCGTTACCGCTCCCCCGCATATACTCATCCTCGCTATCTTTTCTCTTCCTCCCGCAACTGTTCTTCAGGCACTACATCCTCCGAGGCCCTCCCGACACACCGTACGCCGGAGGCGAGTACCACGGTCAGCTGCTCTTCCCGCCCGAATTCCCGTTCAAGCCGCCCGGGATCAAGATGCAGACGCCGAGCGGCCGCTTTGCGCCCAACACCAAGATCTGCACCTCGATGAGCGACTACCATCCGCACACGTGGCAGCCCGGCTGGAACACGTCGACGATCCTCATCGGCCTGCTGTCGTTCATGTGCTCCGACGAGATGACCACGGGCTCGGTCACCGCCTCGGATGCGGACCGCCGCAAGCTGGCCGCGCAGTCGCATGCGTTCAACCTGACGCAGAAGAAGTTCTGCCAGATCTTCCCCGAGTACGCCGACGCGCAGATCAAGGACCTGCCCAACATGGGCGACAAGAAGCCGAGTGCCAGCGCAAGCACTGCGGACGGCGCTGCGGGCCAAGGCGCGGCGACCAGCAAGACTGAAAAGGTGGGATCCGATACGCTTGTTCCGTCTTCGGCATCGGATTCTGCTGCATCGCAGGGTGCGTGCAATCGAGAGGTCAGCCAGCAGCGACGACCGACTCATTCCCCCGCGGTCCGATGGCTTTGCACAAAGGGACCGTTATGATTTTGACCCGTGCGAGCTTACTGACTTTTGTAGCAATTGCTCCTTTCTCCGCACACTCCTGTACAGGCTTGAGACATCGAACCGAAGCGTCATCGTCTTCAACAGGGGCCGACGCAGCGAGACCAGTCGACGAAGCCGCCGCCGCCGCAGCACCTGCAGCAGCAAGACCACGCAACAACAATAACAACAACGGACGTCGAGATCTGTTTGGGGTACGCAGCTCCCTGGTGGTGCTCGCTGTACTAGCATATCTCTTTATCAGTCGCGTCATGAATGCGAGTGCCAACGGCATCATCTGACGTTGGTACATGCTCCATTTTTTTTTCCTCGTTGTCACCGTATCGATATCCCCGCATAGCATCATTCACACTGTTCAGCATTTTCTGTATGACTTTGTTTGCGGGCGGTGTGTCGGGTGTGCGGTGAGCGTTGCAGGTGGCATGAGCTGGTGTGTGAGTGGCAAGTGAGAGAAGCGAGGCGAAGGGCGTTGGTCAACATTCCACGCCTTTTGCATTTGACACGCGCGCCATCAGCAGTCGCAGTCGCAGCAGGGTGCAGACCAACACTTTTGCTGCGCGAGCGGAAGAGCTAAATTTGGCGCGCTGCACGAAAACAACACTCTTTTTGGGCTGCAACTCCACTCGACGTGCATATCGTCACGCTCACCACCATCACCATCGTCAACATCGTCTTTACACGCCCTGCACGCTCTCTCTACCACATCACGACGACTCGAAGCCGGCTGTGTTGTTCAACACCGGCGATAGGGTTTTTTCTCGAACGATTGGATCTTGGACGACGAAAAGTGAAAGCACCATGACGATGTGCGGCTTGATACGCGGCTCTTGCTCGTCGACACGGGACGCGGGGAGGGTGGCGCGCAAGGTGCTCGTGCTGGGCGACGGCGCGTGCGGCAAGACGAGTCTGCTGTTCGTGCTCATCAAACACGAGTTTCCGCAGTCCTAGTAAGCGTCTCCCCACCAAAACTCTTCTCTCGTGCAACGACTGACGTCTCTACACCTCTTGGGTCTTGTTCGCGGTGGGTGTATGGTAGTGAGCCGACGGTGTTTGAGAACTACGTGCACGTCATGCAGCCATCGGCCGAGGGGCCGTCGGTGGAGTTGACGCTGTGGGATACGGCGGGGCAGGAGGAGTTCGACAAGCTGCGCAGCCTCTCGTATGCCGATACGCACGTCGTCGTGCTGTGTTTTTCGACCGACAACCCGGTCAGCTTGCAAAACGTCGAATCCCGCGTAAGTTCCCACTGCCCTTCTCCACACCCTCTCTCGACAACACACTAACCCGCTTCGTTGCTTCGCTGCTTTGCTCGATAGTGGCTGCCTGAAATCCAAGCACACTGCCCCGGCGTCAAGATCGTCCTCGTCGCGCTCAAATGCGACCTGCGCAACGCTCCGTCCACCGTCGAAAAACGCCTCACCGGCTCCCCCACCCCGTTGTCCTACGCCGACGGCGTCGCCGTCGCCAAACGCATCAAAGCTTCCAGGTACCTCGAGTGCTCCGCAATGATGAACAGAGGCGTCACCGACACCTTTGTCGAAATCGCCAATGTCGCGGTTGGCAGCAGGAAGAAGGGCAGCGGCAAGGGTGCGCGTCAAGCGTGTGTGATCGCTTGATGCCGCACCAACGCCTCTGTTGCTTTCGCCCGTGCTTGTATTGTTCCCTCTCGCCAGACTGTATTCTACGCCGTCCGTTCTGTCTGCATGCCCACTCGATGCCATGCGCAATGTATACCCTCACACACACACACGCAACAACAGAGCGCTCGGTCTGTGAATCTACACGTCGTTGTAGCATTGCATGCCATCGCGTTCTCTGCGCGTCAGTCGTCCATGTTCTTGCGCTTCGCCTTGTCGGCGCGTTTCTGGAACAGCTTGTGCCGCCCCTGCTCCTTGTTGAGCGTCTTGTTGACCGACCGGTTGCGCTCGATGTACGACATGTGCTGTGCGCCGCTGAGCGCGTTGAGCGAGCCCGTGGTCCTGGACGCCTTGGCTACCGAGCTGCCGTTCAGTCCTGAACCTGAGCCTCCCCCGCCACCTCGTCCTCCACCTCCGCCTCCTCCGCCCCAACCGCCTCCACCGCCACCTCCTCCACCTCCCAAATCCGACCCCAGATCGGCATCCGACTCGTTGGCAATCAAGACACTCTGCAGCAGCTCGATCTGTTCCGCCTGGCTCTTGTACACCAGTCCCGGCATGTCCTGCATCCCGACCAGATGCGTGATCACGCGGAACGCGTATCCTTGGTCGATGAGGAACTGCTGCCGCTTGGTCGAGTAGAACATCTCGGCCGTGTCCTTGCTGACCAAGCTGTAGAAGAACGCGTTGAACCCTTCGTCGTTCCTGCGCTTGGCTCGCAGGATGCGTCCCAGCCGCTGTGCCTCTTGCCTTCGCGAGCCAAAGTGCGACGAGATCTGGATCAGACACGTCGCTTCGGGCAGGTCGATCGACGTGTCGCCCACTTTTGAGAGGAAAATCGTGTTGACCATCGGGTTGTGCTGGAAGTTCTGCAAGATGCGCATGCGCTCCAGATGCGCGGTGCCGCCATGAATGAAAGGCTTCTTCAGCTTGAAGGCGTACGCCTCGAGCGCATAGACATTGTCGGAAAACACGATGATCTTGTCGCCCCGATTCTCGTGGTAGTCGATGAGGAACTGGCACGCCTGGAACTTGTTCGGGTTCATGCAGTACAGCAGCATCTTCTTGCGGCTCTTCTCGCGCAGATACTCGCGGTAGAACTCGGGCGTCATGGGACACCACACCTCGGCACACTGCACCGTCGCAATGTGGCCCTTGGCGGCGAGGTCCATCCAGTTGGCCTCGTACAGCTTGGGCCCCACGAGGAAGTTGAGCTCGTCGATCTTTTCGTCTTCACGCACCAGCGTCGCCGTCAGACCCAGCTTGGAGTGCGCCTTGATCTTGGTCAGCACGCGTCGGAACATGCTCGCCGGCACGACGTGCACCTCGTCAAGCAAAATAAAACCCCACTCGCGACTCTCGAGGAAGTTCATCATCTTTTGCGACGTGTGCGAGCGCTTGCCCGTGTTGGCCACCATCGAGTAGGTCGACACGACGATGCCGGAGGCGCCCGAGAATTTTTCCTTCTGGTCGGCCGTAAAGACGCTGATCTGGTTGTCTTGGATGTTGCTCCACTGCAGGAACTGCTGCCTCCACTGCATGACGCTGACACTGCTGGTGCACAGCACGAGGCAGCTCTTCTTGATGGTGCATGCCGCCGTGATGCCCACGAGCGTCTTGCCGGCACCGCACGGCAGCACAATGATGCCACTTCGAGCACGACCGTTACCAAACATCTTGGCCAGACTCTTCTCTTGGTAAGGTCGAATGTGTGTGATAGGCTTGAGATCGATCTCGAGGTCGGCGTTGAGCTGGTCGTTGCGGAAATCGTATTCTTCCAGCATGGGGAAGCCGATCTCGTTGCAGCGCTTCTTGACCTGCTCGATGAACTCCTCGGCGATCTCGAAGCTGTGCACCGTGTCGTCCTCGTCGAGCTCGTCCGCCTCGTCGACGCCAATGATGGCCGAGAACAGGTCGGCTTCGTCTTCGCGTCGTGCGGCTTGGGCATTCTCAGGCGGAGGGCCTGAAGCGCCCGCACCTGTTCCTGTTGCCGAACGACCGCCGTTGGATGCACCGGGTGCCTGGCCATTGGCGGCAGCAGCAGCAGCAGCTTGTCGCGCCTTGCGAGCCGCACTCTCGGTTCCTGGAATCACGAGATCGCCTCGAGTGGGTGCTTGCGTCTTGCCCAGCACTTCCATGCGTCCAGACTTGGCAGCGTTGGGATCTTCGCGCACACGAGCAGCTCCGATGGTGCTGTCCTGGAGCAGCGTCTGGAGGATCTCTGGATGTGCGCTTTCGACAAAGTACTTGTTCTGCTTGAGCACGAGCTTGATCTTGCCGAAGCTCGCCGTGTACTCGCGGATAAAGTCGAGCACCGCATCGGGTACGGGCACCTTGGAGAGTCGGTTGAGCACCTCGATAATGTCGTTGGGTTGCAGGCCGACCGAGACGGCAGCATAGAGCGAATACGGGGTCAGCTTGTACTCGTGGATGTACGCGGGTCGACTGACGGGCTCGGCGATGGCGATCAAAAAGTCTTGTGCCTGCTCTGCCAAGGCACTGAAGCCTTCGAGGATGATGTGGCCGTCGTCGGGCGAGATCCACAGAGGACGGCTGGCATGGTCGAGCTTGAGTGGCATCTTTGTAAAGTCTCGCGTGTGGAAGCGCAGCTCGCCTGACTCGTAGCGTGCCTGCTCGTCGTCTTCGTCCATGGCGGGGCCGTTGAAGCGAAGCGCCGCACCCGACAAGGGATGCTGTCGCGCGATCGTACTGGTCGGTGCGGCTTGCGAGGCATCGCTCGCCTTGGCCTTTCCCTTTTTGGACTGGGCCGCCGCTGCCTTGCCTGATCTCCTGCTGCTGCCGCCGCCATAGTCATCGCCGGAATCCTCGGAAACGAAGCCGTCATCCAGAGCGAACGCTTGCTCTGCATCGTCGTCGTCGTCATCTTCATCGCGGCCGCGTGCTGGCGTGTTTCGAGAGCTTTGCGCTCGGGATGCTGCAGCAGAGGTGGGGGTGTTGGAGCCGTTGCTGGCTGCATTCGAGTTGGGTCGCAGCCTGACAGTGAGACGGGGGCGAGAGCCTGATCCCTGATCGTTGCCCGACATGATGAGTAGGTGCTTGGAGTCACGCAGTCGTAGATACGAGGCGGATGGCGAGACGTGAGGTCGCTTCGTTTCAGGCTGTACGGTTTCTCGGCAGTGATGTCACGACTTTGCCCGGCGTCCGAGGGCCTCCTCTTACATTCACGACGATGCGCTGGCCATGTGAAATGTAGACGTACAGCAGCGATTCGTTTCTGCAGCTACTGTTGGTCGAATTTGGGTGGCGGTGGTTGGAAAGGAAGCAAGTGTCGACGAGAGAGGCGATGCGATGTATTCTCGAATGCGGCACTTCTCCACACAGTCAGCGCAGCGCAGCGCGCTTTGACTCAGCCAGAAATCGACGACTTTTTTTCATCCGGCCGAAACGCGCCCTCCTTCGACCTTGGCTCTCGTCAAGCCGTCTTCTCGCTCTTCCACCATGCCCCTCGAACACAGCATCCCTGCTCACAACAACAGCCACACACACGGCGAACAACATGCGAGAGTGAGATCTACTGCGTCTATCCCTAAAAATACATTTTCGTGAGGTGACTGTCTAAAAAGTGCCTCTTTCTTCTACTGCAGAGATGGTTCTATAAAACTGTGGCAGCTCGATGTGCTTCTACTTGCGAACCAGATCAATGAGCGGCTGACCGTCGGCCTTCATGCGACGCTGACGCTCAATCGCCTCCTCTCGTCGACGTGCCTCGTTCGACCGCACTGCGTTGCGCTCCATCAGGCTCAGATCGTTGAAAGTGGCCGTGGGAGGCGCTACAGCCGCATGGCCTCGAAGCGCCTCTTTGGCATCGCTGATCGCCTTGTCCGCCAGCAAACTTCCCTTGGCAAAGGGTCCGGCGAACGCACTGCTGTCGATGAGCGGTGTCGGTGGCGATGGGCCCGTGACACTGGTATTGCCCGCTTCGGCGCTTGCTGCTGCTGCTGCCGCTGCTGCCGGTCGACCGTTGGGACGGCGCGAAGTGTTCTTCCTCGAAAGTCCTCCGCTAACTCCGACGTCGTGGCTGGTAGGCGGAGAGTCGATCTGGAACAGCACCGCCTTCTCCTGCCTCAGGATGTACGTGCGAGCATTGAGGATGGCGCGCACCCAGTCGCGGTGAGCCGCTGGATCCGTGAGGCAAAAGTAGTGCATGTAGTCCTGCTCGGGCTTCTCGAACATCGTGATCGGATCCTGCGACCTGAGCGCGAATCCGTTGGCTTTCGGCATCTTGATCGCCGAGACCAGGTAGACGTCAAACGTCGAGATCTGACAGATCGGCGTCTCGTCCTTGCCCTTTTCGTTCTTGGCATGGTAGAGCCCATGGTCACGCAGCTCGAGCCAGCGCTTGTTCCACTTCTTCTTGCGATCCTGCACGTACACCCAGCCCGCCAGCGCCGGCGAACTCGATGGCACCGAGCGGATCGAGAGGTACGGCGACAGCTCCGTGCGCTTGATGAGGAAGTAGTCGGTGTTCGGATGGGCTCGCACATTGACCACATCCGTGATCATCTCGTACTCGCGCAGAGGTCGCTCGATTCCCAGCTGCGCCGAACAGTCAAAGACCACCCAGCCGCCCTTGCTGTCGTCCATCGGCAGCCTCTCGCGGTCCACCACCTCGAGCGCGAGATCGCGTGCGCGTGCAGAGACGGGCACCTCGACCACGGTGAATCGCTGCCTCGACAGGATGAAGACCTTGTGCGGCTGTCGCGGCTCCGCGTGCGCAGCGCTGTGAGCAAAGCTGCCCTCGTGCGAAGCAGATGCATTGCCGGGAAGCGCCGACGGCACCCTCTGCATCGAAGCGTCACCGTGAGCACTCGAGGAATCGACCGAGGGACGCCCGTGCTGCATGGCCGCCTGCGACAGTGCGGCAAACGTGGTAGCGTGCAAACTGTGCGGCGAGCTCGACGCTTGCGAGTCCTTCGAGGCGGTGCTGGGTCGCGGCAAGTCGGGCATCGGGTGTGCGGCGGCCGTGTTGATGGGCATCGGCGCCTGGTTGCGCGAGACGGAGCGCGAGCGCAGCCGTTGCAGCATGCCAGGCTGACGAGCTGAAGGCAAGGCAGGCGCGCCACCGGCATTGACTCCGCTCGAGGAGGGCATAGGCAGAGCATGTCCCCTCGAGTTGACACGACGCCGCGCGCCCGGGAATTCTACACCGTCCACCGTGCGTGGAGACATGGCTGTCTGTGCCATCGGCTCGCCAGGGTTGAAGGTGGGCGAGATGGGCGACGATCCTGACCTTTTCACGTGAGCCGTAGCAGCGTTCAAAGCCGCCGTGGCCGAGGTCGCAAGTGCCTGTGCTTGGGCCAGTGCGGCTGGTGTGGGGTTCGCCTGCGCATGCGCCATCGCCTTTTGAGCAGCGACGACCGTGGCCATCGCGTTGGACGGCAGCTCAGGCATCATGGCGGTGCTGGGAAGCGTCGGGCTGATGGGGGAAGGTCCATGTGGCATGGCCTGAGCCATGGCTTTGGCGCGCAAAGCCGCTTCCGACGGCGTCCTAGCACGCATGCCCGGATGGACGTAGCGCTCGGCCGGCGTCGCTCGCACCGATTTGGACCTCGAAACAGCTGCTGCCGCTGCCGCTAATGGACGCCCGGCCTCCTGTCGTGCAACTGTCTGGGATCGCTGCATGATGGCAGCATTCGGAGCTTGCACTTGCGCCTGTGCCCGCTCTCGACGCCCTTGCACCTTGGCCAGCCTCTGCGACAGCTCGTTCGGGTTGACGGGAGCGTCGTTGGCTTGACCTTGGCCTTGACGCTGCCCCGCGTGACGAGTATGGCCGCTTGCCGAAGCGCTCGAGCTGCTCTTGCCTTCGAGCGCCTGCGCGGCCAGATCAAAGTGACGCCTGCGCTCCTTGGCTCGCAAAACCTTCTGCAGGGCTTTCGGGTCGTCGACAAGCTGGCCCAACGGTCGATCGTCCGACGAGTCCGAGTCGGCTGCGTTGGCAGCCCGGGCTGCAGATGCCGGCATCGAGGCGTTGCGAGAAGGCACGGCAGGCATGGCACCGGCGCGACGAGCACGAGCGGCAGCGGATTGCTCGACAGTGCCATAGTCGTCTTCCGAGTCTTCGTCTGTCAAGGCCTGCGGTTCCTCATCTTCGTCCGACTCTTCTTCATCCTCGTCTTCGTTCGACGAATCATCTGCGTCGTCGCGGCCCTTGCCAGGATGCTTGCCGCCACCTGCGCCTCCTGCTCCCCCAAAACCTCCTCCGCCACCTCGTCCGCCGTCGCTGGAGCCATAGTCGTCGGTGTCGCTTCCCTCCGAGTCATCATCTCCGCCACCGCGTCCGCCACCGCGTCCGCCACCGCGTCCGCCACCGCGTCCGCCACCAGCGAACCGTGTCTGCTGCGATCGACCGGAAGGAGCGCCGGCTGCAGCCAAGATGGCGGACGAAGGAAGACCCTCGGCCGCCAATCGATCAAATGCAGCATCTCCGTGCTCGGCGATCCATTGCAGACCGTTCTCGGACCACGAGTTGCGTCGTGCGAAGCGGTCGTTCTGCTTGCGGATGCGTCGAGCCTTTTTCAGCTTGGCCTGCTTCCGATCTACGAGGATCGGTATCGAAACCGCGAGCTCGCCGGCATCGATGGGCTCGGAGGGTTCCTCCTCCACTGCGGCAGCCCGCGTCGCGGACTCGGAGATCGTTGGCAGCTTCTCGTCGTCTGCAGCAGAGACATGCAGCTTCGGAGAAGACACCGTGCCCTCTGCATCGGGGACCGTGTGTGCCTTGACTTGACCAGGTCGGAAGAGGTCGGTGGGAACATCCTTGGCCATCTTGTCCAGGTTCGAGTTCGACGACGACTGGCGGATGTGACGCAGGTTCTTGGGCGGAGCGATCTCGGCCGTGCGCGAGCGGGAACGCGGCATAGCTGGAACCTCGTCGACGGGCGTGCTAGGCAGCGACTTGTCCTGCGATGCGTGGCCGGCGAAGCGCGGGCTCTGAGGCACCGGTGGCGTGTGCGGAGCCGATGACCAGCCCAGGCGGGTGGCAGAAGCGGAGTAGGGCGGAGTCGGGGCGAGCCTCGAAGGCACAAAGCTGTGGTTGAACGTGTCCTGGGCTGCGGACAGGTACGGAGATGACATGCCTGCTGCGCTGACGCTGTTGCCGATGTAGTTCTCGGGCCAAACATTGTTGCGCGCTTGGGCCAGGATCTGCTGCGTGGTGAGGGGACCAGTAGCACCCATCGACGATGCAAAGCCAGGCGCCGAGACGGGGGTTCGCGGCGACTGGACCGACTGAAGATTCGCCGACGCAAACGTGGATGCAAATGCCGTCTTGATCGAAAGTTGAGGGGGTTCGACGCGGTCCAAGGGTCGACTGGCCATGCCGGGCAGGGGAGGAGCGCTGATGGATTGTGGCGAGCCTGATGTCGGGAAGGGGAACTCGGTTGCACCCGGGAAGGGCAGACCGGCGGAGGGTGGCTCGCGCGAAGAGTTGGGTGTCGAAGGCGACGTGGATGGACCGCTGAGGTTCGAGAAGCTCTTCTTCCTGAAAGACGGCAGCCCATTCAGAAGCAGACGCTTCGAGATGGACGGCTTGGATGGCGCTGGCTGTGTTTGGGCAATCGCAGCCGCCGATGAGGCCGAGAGACGCGTCTTGCTGGACCTCGACTGCCTGCGGCCCAGCTCGGGCATCGAGTCCACTGTGGAAGCGTTGGTGAGCTCGCGCGCAAACGGCGCGCTGTTCTTGCGGCTGTTGGAGAAGCTCTTCCTGCCCTTGGAGAAGGATCTGCGTCCGCTCTTGATCGACATGGCTGCTTCGTCCTCCGACTCGGATCCCGAGCTCCATCGGCTGTTGCCCAAGTCGTTGCTGTTGGCTCGTTGCATGGCGGTGGGCCGAGCAGCATCGATGCCGTGGGTGATGGCGGGAAGGAGCATGCTCGATGCCGCTGGCTGTCCTTCGACACGCGAGGCGTCGTGGATGGCAAACGAAGGCGGGGCAGGTACGACGCTCTGTTTGCGAGCGGGGAGGACGCGAGCTTCGGGTGCGCTCTGAGCCTGTTGCGAGTCTGTGGTCGGATCCTGCGAAACGGCAAAGGAGCGAGCATTTGTCGCCTCGCTGCTCTGGCTGGGCCCGAAGATGGAAATGTTGAAGCTTGGAACTGCCGGTGCCGTGGATGCTGGAGGGAGCATCTTTGCACGCTCGTCCTGCTTTGTGGTCGGCGATGCTGTGGTGGGAGAACAGGACGACGCCTGCGCGATGGTCGCATCGGCTGCATTCTGTGCGACTTGCGCCTCTTCTACGGACGAAGCGTTGGACGCCTTGTGAGAATCTTGACGCTGGAGGAAGCCCATCATGGTCTCGAGGCTGAGACTCTCGCCGGCGGACTCGGGTTCGAGATCGTCAAACTCGAATGCGGCTGCGGCTGATTCAGAGCCAGAGCTCTGCCGATCCATGGCCTCGCTTCTGAGTGAAGCGATGCGGCTGCTCACAGCAGAGGATTGCGTGGTGTTGCGGCTCAAGGTGGCAGCACGGCACATCTGCGCCGAGTCCACCGAGTTGGAAAGTGGGCCATCGGAGCTGGTGGTGCCAGCGGATGGCGGCACGGTTGCCGTCTTGCTGTCATTGAACTCGCTGCTGGGCTTGGTGGCCATCCCTTGTTCGTCTGCCTCGTCTTCCGTGTCGAAATCGTAAAAGGCCGTGCGGAGTGGCTCGGAGTAGTCGGAGACGCTGTCCTGTTGACGGTGGTTGGAGCCAGAAGAAGAAGCAGGCGTCTTGACGGCAGGCTGCGCGTCGGCTGCCGAGTTGCCCGAGTGGGGCGCAGACAGGGGCGATTTCTGGTTGATGGTGGCAGAGAGAGAGCGTCGACGCACGCCGCCTGCTGAGCCGGGGAGCGTGTCGGAAGCGCTGGTAGCTGGCGAAGAGGTGAGCACCAGGGGCGCAGGTGGCGGTTTCCTCTTGCTGAGCGACGCTGCCCTTGAACGCTGCGTCCAGGAGAAGCCAGGGGCCTTGGCCGTCAGGACGGATGCGGCAGCAGCAGCAGCGGAGGATGTGGTCAAGGTGGGTGTTCCCTCTGAACGTATGTCGCTTGTATCTGTATCTCCGCTTCGATCGAGCACGACGTCTTGTTGAGCAAAAGACGAGGGCAAAGCGGGCGAAGTTCCGAATGCGGCCGAGTCAAAGTACTCGCTGGCCTGATATTCCGGGGTGGATGCGATCTGCGCCAGAAACTCTTGCGCTGAGAGGCCAGACGGTCTCTCGGTCCAGGACGGTATCGCAGCGACGTCTGGAGACAAGGCTCGATTGGCGACAAAGGCGGGCCCGCTTGGCATGACGGGGATGGCGGAACGCATTTGAGGCGTGGTGCTGCGGGAAGAAGCCGCCTCGGACGCGGGAGGAGGCGTTTGCGCTGTGAAAGACTCGTGGAGACCTTCGCTCGGTCTGCGTCCCGGAAAGCGTCGCACAGCGGGTGGCCCGCCAGAGGAGACGAGGATGAGCTGTTTGGGCCCTTGATGAGCAGCTGGTGTAGGCGCACCGTTACGCGAAAAAGCTGAGCTCGGCGCGAGCTGAGGCGACTTGGACCGCGAGAGCCCACTTGCCTGCGGGGTCTCACTCGACGGAACTTGCTGCAGCACAGGATCCAGACTGACCCCGCCGAGGCCGAGACCGATGAGAAGCGCATTTCGATCGGCACTGATGGTGGTGGGTGTGTTGTTCCAAGAGGGTGTGGCCTGAGGAAGAGGCAGCGAAGCTTCGACCGGTGCCGGCGCCTGCCGCTTTCGAACGAGGTTGAGTTGCTTGGGCCTCCATGCCTGTGCGGGACCGTTGGGGGTGAGGGGAGTCAAGGGACCAGCGTGCTCGTGCGAATCGATCTCGGAGGATTGGGACTGGGCGCGACCGCTGGACACGCTGTGGTCGGTATCTGCGCTGTTGACGTCGCTGATGGCGGGACTGTAGTAGTCTATCGAGCTGTCGGTGGAAGGCTGCTTGGCGGGGTGTATGCTGTGGAGGAGCGAGAGGGACGAGGTGGACGAGGGATAGGACGAGAGCGAGTTGACGGACTCGACCGAGTTGAAGGACGAGAAGGGCTGAGCCGTCGAGCGGGACGAGTCGGCAGAGTCGAGATGCAGCGACGGTTTGAGCGATGGCAGCGAAGGGCGTGCGAGACGTTCTGCCTGCAGACGTGATCGAGGCGGCGGTTGTGGGAAGAGCGTGTCGAAGAGGTCGTCGTCGTTTCGATACTGCGCTCGTGCCTGCGACGAGTGCGCCAAATCGTATGATTCGAACGATGGATGCGGCATCGGCCCGCTGCCGCCACGACTGTATCGGCGTGATTGCATCGAAGTCGACATGACGAGCCAGCCAAACGCTCACTCAGCAGCGCGTGCTGTCACTTTTTTTTTTCCCTGGCTTCAAAGGCGAGAGCGGTGATCTATTGAAGCAGTCGACTTCATCGAAGGGTCGGGCAGTGATGTCGGATCTACCGTTCCTAGGGTGGGAAAGTGCTGGCTTCCGTGACGACAATGTTTTGCTGAGTGTGCTGTTGCTCGGACAGTCCGATTCTAGCGGCAGCCAGGTCGATGATGCAGCCAGCGATGATCCGAAGGCAAAGAACGGAGAACGATGAAACGGGAGGCCACGACGAAGGATTGCTGTCAACGGCGAGAAAGAGAGGGTGTGCAAGGCAAGGAGAAAAGCGAAGATGTGCAATGGTGGGCGGACGAAGAGACGAGCTGCAGCAAACGAATGAGGTCGGGACAGGAGAAAAAGGAGCGTCGGAACGATACTGTAAAGAGGAGGCAAAGAAGTGGTGGGGGGAGGAAGGTTGCGGGATGGCGTTGCGGGAGAGAGAGACGAAAGACAAGAGAGCCAAGAGCTGGATGCGTTGGAGGATGGTGTCAGGCAAGTAAGGGGCAGCGAGCGGCAGGGAAATCAAGGGTTCTCCTCCAAATTGGGTGAAATTGGCATGTCTCTCTTCTCTCTTCTTGTTCTTCTGCAACCGAGACACAGATAAGATACAGCTGACTCAAGCTTCTCCTCGCTCATCGCCACAGTGCTGCGGGAATAGATAGAGATGCGAGCATGATATCGCGGGCTGCTGATCTGGCATCGACCACGACGACAACCACCGCCAGCTAAGCAAGGGCACCAGCATCGCACTTTGCTTGAGTGCGACAAGACGACAGAAGACGGCAGCAGCAGCAGCAGCAGCAAAGGCTCGCATGCACCGCGCTGTGCAGGGGCGACGGGCGGCATGGTAGCGAGGTCAAGCCGACTGTGCGTCTAGAAAAAAGCGGCCCAAGAAACAAGGGGCGAAAACGAGGAAAGGCGCACGACGAGCCAGCGAGCGAGCGGGCGATCCCCCGCTTTGGAGCGCGAAGAAAGAAAAGCCACACGCAGATCCACGCATGAAACGATTCTCTCTCTCTCTCTCTCGCTCGCTCCACGACGACCAGAACACTGCGTTTCAAGCGCCGTCTGAGATTTGATCGATTTGTTGCAGGAGGCCGTGTGCCGTGCAGTGCCGTGCTGTGTCGTCGGTGTTGTTTTCCTTTTTTCGAAGAAGAACAAAACAGGGTGCAGCAGCTGAATCTCAAAATCCAAAACACACACACACGCACAGGTTCGACGTGCGTGTGCATGTGCAGCCGAGTTGGGCAGCGGCAGCGCTGAAAATCGAGGTGACGAGCAGCATCCATAGGAGTGCTTGACGGCAGCTGCACCATCATTTGCAGATCTGTGCATCCCAGCCAGAACCGCTCCATTGTGCAACGTTTGAACCTGGGCAGTCCAACGTGGCGGTGTTCATATTCAAACGCAACGGCAGCCCGCTCTGAGTGGACACCCTCTCGTCCACCACGTTGCTTGAATCGCCGTATGAACAGAAGGGTTATCCCGTAGCAGCGCTGACAATGCTCTAGAAGCTGGCGCGGGAGAATGTTGCCTCGCGGTCGCCTTCTGAACCTGGACCTGCACCTGAACCTGAACCCAACCCAAAGTGTCGGTCCTTTGTTGAGCCAAAGAGGCACTCGAGCTGTTTGTCTGTGAGTTGCTTTTTTGAACCCCTTTTTCTGGCTCGATTTTTTTTTCCCCCCCCCCATGCCTTTGCTTGCATCGAGCCTGGTTTACTCGTCTCAAGGATCTGAAACTCGCCTTGCACCAAGCCTTCCTCGTCCTCTTTGTCCGCTCATCTCGCTTCTGCCGGCCGTCGATCATGTCAATTTGCTTTGCATCTCCAAACAAAGTCCGCAGCGTTGCCAAACACGTTGCCGCACCGGGATCACTCTCGGATCGAAACATGTGTGTGTGCCTTAGGATGGTGACCGTCTCGTGGAATCGAGTGAGCATTCCACGGGCCATGTGTGCGTCAGATCGCAGCAGATACGATCCCATCCCCAACTCGCCTTTACACAAACCGTTCTTCCTGCCCGACATGGTGGTCCATGGCTCTGGAAAACATAAACTTCCTTGCTGACTGACCCCAACCTCAACCCTAAGTTAGCTCTAAGAGGAATTAGAGGTTGCTACCCGTCAGCGGCAGCATCTTGGACGCCTTTGGAAAAATGGTGACATTGTTAGATTCTATTGACCAGCTCGAGATTCACCGTCCGAAATCCGAGAAAAAAAAAGTCGAGAAAATGCAAAATTTCGTCGTTTGCAAGCCAATTTGAGCGGGAAAAAAAGGCTCATTTCTTCTTTTTGTCAAAAGCTTCCTTTGCTGCTACCACTACGACCTTACTGCACACAACAACAATGCCGGCACAGAAGCGAGCTCGATCCAACGACGCCGGCGCTGGCAGCTCGCAGCGCAACACCGGCGGTCCATCTGCCACCGTCTACCGCAAGTCGGCCAAAAAGCAACGATCCGACCAACAGCAGGAAGCCGCCGCCGCCTCCAAACCAGCCAAGAAGCCGGTTCCACAACGCACACGACCCAAGGACGATCCCAAGCCCAAGACCAAGCACGAGTTCATCCAGGCCAAGAAAGCTGCTGCTCTCAAGGAAAAGGAGGAGGCTGCTGCTGCTCGGCGGGCGGAAGAGGCGGCTGAGAAGCAGTTGCGCAAGAAGCAGGCCCAGCAAAAGGGCAAGGGAGTTTCGTCCAAAGGAGCACCGCAGCCACCACCGACGATCCTCATCAAGCCGCCGCAGCCCACCTCGTCGTTCAAGATCGTAGCCGGCTCATACGAGCGTCTGCTCTACGGCCTCGAAGCCACCGTCGAGCCCGCCTCTTCCTCAACAAGCACCTCCACCGCATTCGCCGTCTCGCTCAAGCCCATCTTCACGTTCCCTGCGCACATCTCGTCGATCCGCACTGTCGCCACGGCAGGCGCCGACTCCAAGTGGCTCGCCACAGGCGGCACGGACGAGATTGTCAAGGTGTGGGACCTGCGCAAGCAGCGCGAGGTGGGCCAGCTGACGGGCCACGAGGGCACGATCACGTCGCTCGTGTTTGCGTCGCGCACGTACCTGCTCACCACGAGCGCGGACGCGCACATGAACCTGTACCGCACGCGCGACTGGGCGCTGCTGCGCACGCTCAAGGGCCACATTGGGCGCATCAACAGCGCGGCGCCGCACCCGACCGGCCGCTTGGCGCTGAGTGTCGGCTCGGACCGCACCATCCGCATGTGGGATCTGATGCGCGGGCAGGCGGCCGCGTCGACGCGGATCGGGATCGAGGCGGATCTGGTGCGGTGGGATACAGAGGGGTCGCGGTTTGTGGTGCTTGCGTACAGGCAGGCGATGGTGTTCAGGACGGACATGACCAAGGTCGCGGAGCTGGAGGAGAAGAAGCGGATCGGCGACGTGTGCTTCTTTCGGGTCACGGATGCCGAGGGACGCGAGCGCGAGTTGTTCTTTGCCGGGCTGGAGGATGGCATCGTCAAGGTGTTTGATCTGGATGCCAGTGTCGCTGACGAGGCGACGGCTTCCAATGACGACAGCGACTCTGACTCTGACTCTGACGACCTGGCCCCGCTCGTCGAAGTGGGCCGCTTGGTGGGGCACCAGAACCGCGTGCGCTCGGTCGCCGTGCTGCCCGTCTCGGTCCCCTCTCGCAAAGGCAAATCCACCCAAACCTCGTACGTCGCCACCACCATCTCGTCGGACGGCTTGATCCGCACGTTCGACCTCGGCGCGATCGTCGGCAGCCTCTCGTCCACGCAACGCACGCTCGCGCAGTACGCCGCGCACGTGGTCTCGGTGGAGAGCAACGCGCAGTTCGACACCAAGGGCACGCGCCTCACGTGCCTCACTGCTGTCGGTGTCGCTGGCAGCGTCAGTGGAGGCGCAGAGCAGGACGAAGCGGAGGACGCGGATGTGATTGGCAGCGACGACGAGGATGAGAGTGAGAGCGAGGTCGACGTGGAGGCGGAAGACGCGGAGCTCAAGGCGCTCGAGCGTGCGCTCAAGGATGCTCAGGCGAAAGGGCTGGATTTGGAGGATCTGGAAGGGTTGCTCGACAGCGATGACGATGACGATGAGGAGGACGATGATGACGAAGTAGTCGAGGACGAGGACGAAGACGAAGACGAAGACGAAGGCGAACTCGAGTAAAGCACCAGCCGTCCACGTCATCCACAGTCAAAAGACAACGTCGAGTGCATTCGCGCGATGCAAACAAAAGACTGTGGCCAGAGTACACCGACCAGGAAGAGCTACAAGTACAAGTGCGGGAGGATCAACATGCAGGGGAAAAAAAAGGGAAAGCAGGGAAGATTAGGAGAGACGATTGCAGAGATGCCGCCGAAGGAGAAGAGATGCGAGGGACCGGGACCGTGCCGAGTAGGGATGCGCTTGCTTTGCGGGGTTGCCGAGTCGAGGAGATGCAAATTGCGAAGGGGGAAAATCAGCAGATGACACAGCTGCAACCGGGCGTGCCGTCCTGGTCGCGATTGCGTCGAGAACGAGGCGGCGGAGGAGCGTCGGACACGGCCGTCTTGGCGGGCGTCTGCTGCTCGACCTTGACCGGCTCCGGCGGTGGGATGGAACGCACAATGATGTGCACCACCGTCGCCGCGCCCGACTTGCAGCCTCGCGAAGCCAGCGTGGTCGCCGGGTGGTCGAGGATGTGTCCGAGATGCAAGAGCCGGAGGTAAGCTGCCGACTCGGGTTTGGGCTGCGGCCACGACTCGGGCCAGTTGTTCCAAATATGCGTGCGCACCACGTCGACCGTGTCACTCGGGTCGAATCTCCAACTCGTACGCTGACCCGTGGTGGTGAGGAGTGTGGTGAGGTGGGTGGGTGCCACCGAGGAGGAAGCAGCGCTGGCCGCCGTGGCACCACGTTGCGGTGACGCGAGTGGCGAGCTGGTCAAATGATGAGCGCCCGAAGTGGAGACCGACACGGCAGGCTCGGTGTGCTTGGCAGAAGAAGAGATGGCGGAGAGGTTCGAGACGACCGTGGTGAGCCGAGCGTCGTCGTGTGCATGGCTCGAACCGTTGTCGGTGGAGCAGGTGGAGACGCGGCTCCGTTCGGTTGCGTGCATGGTGGCGAGGTGACGAGAAGGAAAGCTCCGATGGTGTTGGTGGTGGTGATGGAAGGAGCGGAAAGGTGCGAGGCGAGAGGTTGGTTTCGAGACGGGTCAATGCTGTGTCGAGACGGCGGCGCTGGAGGCCATGTGAATTGAGCCGCTGTGGCCCGCTGCTGCAGCGTTGCACAAACAGCCCATGACGATGTGGTGCGGCTCTCTTTACGCTCACTTTTTCCCGCTCGCTCTCAGCACGAAAATTGATTATTACACTTGGCAGAGCCGCAGACTTTTCGCAAAAGCTGACCTTGTTCGCATCGAAGCCTGAGTTTGACATGACAAGAGCATGTCGATAAAGATGGGGCTCGAGTTGATATGAAAGCATCTTTTGCCGGCAGCTTGATTCGCTGTGCTGCCCGTCGCGGATGACACCTTTTCATGCATCGAGCAGCAGCGGCAGCAACAGCAGCAGCAGAAGCAGCAGCATGAGATGAGCGATTGCGCCTTCTCTCGAAAAGCAGGCCAAGCCTTTTTGGTTGGTCAACGTGGATGTGCGCTTTGCCCTCAACGCCAAGACCCGGTGACCCTTGGCACTCTGTACCCCGCACTTGCAATGGTGGGGCCTTGGACACGCTTCCATCCAGGCACCCACAGGCACACACAGGCACGCCAGGAACACTCCTCCCGATCTGCTTGGTTCTCGGACAGAGTCATCGTACCATGATGGTGTCGAGCGAAATGCTTGAAAATGTTAGACCTTCATTCTCGTCGAGCTGACTCGCAAAAATCGCTCATCGACCGAGCCGCGGGAAATTTGGGTTGGAGCAGAAGCGGCAAACTTTTTTGACAGGCTTGCAAAGCGCTTCTTTTTTTTGGCTGTTCTGTGCGGCGATAACGACGACGGCAGCGGACTTTTCGAGACTGCGCTGTGCTGCTGCCGCTTTCACTTTACCGCCGGAGAGTTTTTTTTTTTTTCTTCTTCTTCTGGTCCTGTCGAGTTTGGGATTCGCTCGTGCGACCTTGTCTGGCGCTTCTATCGAAAAGATAGAGCCGCTGCCCCCCCCACCATGACAATCTCCACCACCTCCTTCATCTCTTCATTCCTCCCATAGAACAGACCCGCCCACCATGTCCAACACAAGCCCACTCGAACCTTGCCCTCCCGATGGCGCTACACCCTTCACCCTCCTCGAACCTGTCCACGATTCCGACCTGTCCAAGCAGCAGCTGGAGCAACATCGCGAATCGCTGTCAGAGCCATCACACTCCTCCAAGGATTCCGCTCTCACCACCATAGACGACCGCGACAGCATCGATGAGATCCCCGACCATCACCTTCCGCCGCGCCCCGAGCTGCTCGAGCTGGCTCAACACGCCAAGCGCGATTCACGCATCTCCATCTCCTCCAGCCAAGATGCCACCACCCCCTCTAGCCACCAACGCCAGGACATCTACCTGGCCGACGAGGACATCCAGCTCCACCTCCGCTTCTATCGCAGGCAGCTTTTCTTGATGATCATCTGGTACACGCTCTGCATCCTCTCTGCCGGCATCCTCTTCATCGCCGATGCCTGGGCCAACAACAAGTTCTGGACCCGTTTCAACACTGCACCCGCCACTCTAAAGGGTTTCAAGTCAAACAAGGACAAGCTCATCCGCATCAAGAGCAAGCATGGCGAGGTCGACATCTTGCCCCTCAAGCGCGTCGCCTTCCCTTCCCCTATTCCCTTTGCTACTGTCTTTCCGCCCACGCTTGCCGAGCCTTATCGCTCTCCCGAAGAAGCTGCTGCTGCTGCTGCTGCTCTCAACCACTCTTCTCAAAGCACTCGGGCCTCGACGGTGGCTCACGCCGAGTCGCTGTCCCACGTCGACATTCTCGAGTACCGCGCCACCACCTTCCTCCTCCACCCACACTCGGGCAAGTTCTACCTCCTCGGCGCATGGCACGATCCCAACTGGCGCTCCCTCGATCCCAACACCGGCCTCTCCACCCAAGCCGTGCGCGAGCGTCAAGCCCTCTTTGGCGAGAACCAGGTCACCGTCAAGGGCAAGTCCGTCGTTGACCTCTTGGTCGAAGAGGTGCTTCACCCTTTCTACATCTTCCAGATCTACTCGATCATCCTCTGGTGCAACGACGAGTATGTGCCCTACGCCATCGTCATCGGTGTCGTCTCGGTCATCGGTATCGTTGCCACCACGGTCACCACCAAAGCTGCCATCGAGAAACTCAAAAAGATGAGCCGCTTCAGCTGCCCTGTTTCCGTGCTCCGACCCGCCTTATCTCAATCGCCGCTGGACGAGAAGACCGCCACGACCGATTCTGAGGAAAAAGAGCTTGCTACGTCTGCATCCGCTACGCCTTGCAGCTACAGCGTGCTCGACAGCCAAGCGCTCGTGCCCGGTGACATTGTCGATCTCGCTGCCCTCGACCACACGACCCACCACGGCCACCGCCTCGTCGAGACGCTCCCATGCGACGTCGTGCTGCTCGAAGGCGACTGCATCGTCAACGAGGCCATGATGACCGGCGAGTCGGTCCCCGTCGTCAAGTCGCCCATCTCCAAGGCCCACCTGGCCAGCATCCTCGCAGCCGGCAAAGACCTCTCGCAGCTCGACAAGCACATCCTCTACTCGGGCACCAAGCTCGTCCGTGTGCGTCCCGCCAGCAGCAGCGACAGCGGAACTACACGTGGGCTTGTGATTCGCACCGGCTTCTCCACCGCCAAGGGCTCGCTCGTGCGCCAGATGCTCTTCCCGCGCCCCATCAGCCACAAGTTCTACCGAGACGCGTTCCTGTTCATCGGCAACCTGTTCATCATCGCCATCATCGGCATGATTGCCACCATCATCTACTTCAAGATCATCGGCGTCAGCAGCGACGAGATCGCCCTCCGCTCCTTGGATGTTCTGACCATCGCTGTGCCGCCCGCTCTACCCGCAACGCTGTCCATCTGCATCACCTTCTCCATCGCGCGTCTCAAGCGCAGCCACATCTTCTGCCTCAGCCCGCAGAGGATCAACGTTGCCGGCGTGGTCAACATGTTTGTCTTTGACAAGACCGGCACGCTGACCGAAGAGGGGCTTGATGTTATGGGTATCCGCATGGTCAGGGATGGCAAGTTTACCGAGCTCGTTCAGCGCGAGGATGCGCAACAGGCCAAGGTGGACAGTAGTGGCGCGTTGAGCCTGGTCGAGGCCATGGCGACGGCGCATGACCTGAATTTGCTCGATGGCGAGCCGATCGGCGAACCGCTCGAGGTCAAGATGCTCGAGTGGACCGGCCGAACGCTGCAGGACGACGCATCGCTCGCGCCCGTCCTTTTGCACAAAGAAGCGACCGATGCCGACCAGCCCCGCCGTCGACCCCTGACCAAGGACGGCGCACTCGCCCGCGTCCCCGTCATCCTCGCGCACGCCCCGCACCCCTCGCTCGCCGTGATCCGCACGTTTGAATTCACCGCCGCGCTCCGCCGCATGAGCGTCGTCGTCAAGCGCAACAACCACCTCGCCGCCACCATCTACTGCAAGGGCGCCGCCGAGTCCATCGCCGCGCTGTGCGACCCGGCCTCGCTGCCCACGGACTATATTGAGACACTTGACCGGTGCACGCGCGCCGGCTTCCGCGTGCTCGCCGTCGCGGGCAAGACGGTGGATGCGCTCGGCTGGCAGCGTGCGCAGGAGCTCACGCGCGCGCAGGCCGAATGCGAGCTGCAGTTCCTGGGGCTGATCGTGTTCGAGAACAAGCTCAAGCCCGCCACCACGCCGGCGATCGCGACAATCAGGGACGATGCGCAGCTGCCCATCAAGATGTGTACCGGCGACTCGGTGCTCACTGCTGTGTCGGTGGCCAAGGAGTGTGGGATTCTGTCGGCGAATGCGCACGTGTACACGCCGAGGGTGGCGCACAAGCCGGACCCGGAAAAGGGTGCTGATGCAGTGGTGGAATGGGTCAGTGTCGACGATGAGCAGAACAAGCTCGACGCGTACACGCTCGACCCCGTGCCTCGCGACGGCTCCCCTGCAACGAAGCTCCGGGACATCGAGCTCGCCGTGTCCGGTGAAATCCTGCGCACGCTGCTCGACACATGCGCGCGCGAAACCATGGCGCGCGTGCTGGTGCACTGCAAAGTCTTTGGGCGCTTCTCGCCCGAGCAGAAGCAGGAGCTCGTCGAGCGGCTCCAACAACTCGGCTACGTGGTCGCCATGACCGGCGACGGCGCCAACGACTGCGGCGCGCTCAAGTCGGCCGACGTGGGGCTCTCGCTCTCGGAAGCCGAAGCGTCGGTCGCCGCACCGTTCACGTCGCGCGTCAAGGACATCTCGGCGATCGTGCACCTCATCCGCGAGGGCCGCTCGACGCTCACGGTCTCGTTTGCCATGTTCCTCTTCATGAGCGTCTACTCGCTCTCGGAGTACTTTACCGTCTTGCTGCTGTACGGCAAGGCGACCTCGCTCGACAATGCCGAGTACCTGTTCATCGACATCTTCTGCGTGCTGCCCGTGGCGGTGGGGCTGGCGAATACGCTGCCGGCCAAGCGGCTGTTTAGGGTGCCGCCCGAGATGCGGCTGTCGTCCGCGCGGCCGATCGTGTCGATGCTCGGCCAGTCGGTGCTGGGGTACGTTGCGCAGACGGTGGTGTACGTCGTGCTGCACGCCAAAGCGTGGTACCAGCCGCCCGAGTTCGATCCGGAGGACCTCACGCTCAACGACATGGACAACACGGCGCTCTTCCGCTGCTCCGTGTTCACGTACATCATCGCCGGCTTGGCCTTCTCGCTCGGCCCGCCCCACCGCCAGCTGCTGTGCTTCAACTGGCTCCTCGCGCCCGCGCTTGGAGTTCTCGCCGTGTTTGCGTTCTACTTCCTCTTCCTGACCGGCGGGCCGTTCTTCACGCTGTTTGGGTTCGTCGATATGCCCAAGCACTTTAGCTGGGTCATTTTTGGCGTTGTCGTGGCGCAGTTTGCGTTGGCGATGCTGTTCGAGTTCGTCGCCGTGCCGCACGTGGCGCGGGTCGTGGCGAGACCGTTCAGTGCGCTGGTGAGACGGTTGGGCAGGCAGAGGAGCAGGCCGTACAGGGCCGTCGAGAAGGCGGTCTACTCGTAGGGCTCTCATCAAGTTGTATTCTAGGCGCTTCACATTTCTTTTCTCTTTCGCATGCAAAACTTTTCTGTCATTGTTCAAACGGAGCTGTGGGCACAGTGACGATGCTCCACCATCGTTGACGCACGAGGTCAGTTGACGAGGAACTTGCCCTGCGCCGCGAGATCGTTGCTGACAAACGCGGCATACGACCACGTCAGGTCCCTAGCGCCCTGGTTGAACCCGTTGATGCGGTTGAACTCCTCGTTCAGCGACCCATTCGCCCACGCGTGCGCATTGACGATATCCACGAACCCGCTCGCCATCGCGCGCATCCCCGAAGTCAGCGCCGTGTACTGGCTGGAGCCCGACGCGTAGCTGCCCGCAGCGGCGGCGCTCGAGAACTGGCGGAAGAACGGGAGCGAGGTCTGGGTCACCGCGAGCGAGCCGCGCGCGTTGGCGACGGCGACGGCGGTGTTGAGCACCTCGGCGGCGGCGAGCGTGCAGATGTACCACGGGTTGCCCTGCGACGTGCCGTCGCCGTCGTACACGTCTGACGGGTAGCGGCCCGTGCCGACGGCGTTCGGGGCGGCGGCGTTGTTGTTGATCGCGTACAGCGAGCGGAACGCGTCGACGTACTTCTTGTGGGTGGCGAGCAGCTTGTCCGAGGCCGGGCCGAACTGGGCCGCATCGACCGCCGCGGCGTTGTCCGTCGTGTCCCACCCCTTGAGCGCACCGAGCAGCACGGAACAGTCGATACCGTTGCGACCGCTCACGCCCTGGTAGGCCTGGATGAAGCCGTTGGACGCGTCCCAGAACGTCTGCAGCTTGCTCTTGATCGCAGCGGCCTGCTGGTTGTAGTAGCTCGCGGCGCCGGCGTCGTTCATGGCGGTGGCGAACTTGGCGCCGTCGACCATGCTGCGGTACTGCACCATGAGCGTGAAGAAGTGCGAGCCCTGCACCTCCTCCCACAGGTCGAACGACGTGTCTTGCCAGTGGTGCGCCACGTACTCGAGGTCCGTCTTGATCACACTCCCTGCACTCAAGTCCGACTTGTACAGCGTACCCGTAGTAAACGCATCATTGAGTCCAATACGCTTGGCGAATGCCATGAGCGCACTGGCGCGCAGAGCAGGGCCGTCGTTCTGCGGCCGTCCCCACGGCCCCGTGAAGAGCGAGCCGTCGACGTTGAACTTGGGCTCGCCCTGCCCGGCGCTCGAGGATGCCGCGTTCTGCTGGTGCACCTTCTCCGCATTCGCATAGCTCGTCACGAGCGTGCGGTCGAGCATCGGCTGCGAGATGACCACCTTCATGGTGAGCGCGGCGTCGCGCACCCACGCGTAGAAGTAGTTCGGCCCCGCGGTCGAGGGCGACGCGATCACCGCGCCCCGCTGCACGTTGGGCACCTGGTTGCCGCCCGCGCTGGAGGACGCGCCGCCGATGTTGGCGACCATGCGCTGGTACGCGTACGACGCGCTCACGGCGCGCGGCGCGAGGTGGTTGGGGGTGTCGAGGCCGATGAGCGAGCGCGCGATCGCGGCGGCGGACGCGTTGCTGCTGAACGCACACAGGCAGATGAGCAGCAGACACAGCCCGGCACTGCCCAGCAGCGCGATGGGCTTGCTCCGGCGAGGTGGCGAGGTGGCGCTGGTCTTGGTCATCTTTTCAATGTCGTCTGGGAAGGAGGAGTAGGAGCGAAGAGGGGTGTGGTTGGGTGGGGTGGGGATGAGGAGAGGCGTCGATTCGTGGCTGGCTTTTATGCTTTCGAGCCGGGTCATGGTGGAGTATAGCACGGCGAGGCTTTCGCTTGCAGAATGAAGCTCGACAAGAGCAAAAGTAGAGGCTGGAGGAGGTTGAAGAGTTCGCTACGAGACCATGGCCTGCACGCCAACAAGTGAGGTGGAGAGAAAGCCGGCACGGCGGCTCTCGGTTTCTGGGTATCAACTCCTACCCGCAAAGAAGGAGCCCGCTTGCAGAGCGATGGACGAAGCTGTAATCGACAAGGATGCTTCTTCTACTGCTGTGGTGGCAAGAGACGACGATGGAAAGGCGCAACACCAACACGAAGTCGTCAGCAAAGGAGTCCGTCCTGGCTCGAGCGTCAAAGCATCCGAGCGTCGAGTGTGGAGAAAAGCGGAAATCGAAGCACCGATGGCGGTCGTCAAACCTCGAATCTCTCCGAGAACTGGATGGTCGAAAGAGTGTGGGGTTCTCGCCTCGCTTAGCGGCGGTACGGATCGACGTGAGCCGGAACGCAACCAGAGCTTATTGCAGTTGGTGGCACGTCGTACGTACTGCAGAATGCAAGCGAATGCCGATGCAGCAGCCGCAGCAGCGAATGGCGGAGTTCGGAGCAAGAACAAGCTGACTTCCCCGCACTATTGTGTGCCCTTGTCGTCTTGAGTACTGTGCGGCATCGACTGTTGCAGCGTCTGCTGTCGCGCTCACAGCACTTTCGCCTGCTAACAAGCCGCTTTACCCCTTGTGTGAGACTCACACAGTGACCCTTGCTAGCCGCCGGACACTCGATCAGCCTCACCTGACCCGGCCAGCAAACCGGAGACAGTCTTTGGATGCAGACGAGCATCAACGTCTGGGTGTTCGGCTATCTTGCTCGAGCGGAGCTCCGCCAATGACGAGGCGCCAGAATCTCGCATGGCTCATCTCTCCTCCCCTTTCTCTGGACGATCCGTCTTCCGAAGCGGCCTTGTTCCCACGCCGCTTTCTGTTCAAAGATCAAACAAGGTTGCGCCGGTTGCGGTCGTTGATGCGCAACAAGCCCTCGGTCGAACTCTGGCTCTGGTCGCTGTCATGCGCTTCGTTGGCCCTCTCGCATCGTCGGTCTATACGGCTCTGATGATTCGGTCTTGACGAGCTGAAGCTCAAAGATGGTGCTATCATTCCATACCAGGCAATAGTACACACTGCTGCTCGGCAATCTCTGTGCAATCGATTGCGGCTGATCACAACTTGCTTCGCAACCAACCCAGCATCCCACTGCCCCGCTTCTCGTTTGGCAAGACACTGCGGTCGACCCACTGCTTGAACTCCTGCACCACAACACCGGGCAACTCGTTCTGCACCCAGTGGCCACACCCCGCGACCTCGACAAACTCGGTCTGGGGCACGTGCTTCTTCATGGTCCTGCCCAGCGCAGGCGGCACGGCGACGTCGTCTTTGGGCATGATGAGTAAGGCCGGCAACGAGTCGGGCAGCGTCTTGGAGGTGAGCGCGCGGTCCTCTTGCCAGTTGATCTCGCGCGTGCGGTACCAGCTGAGCGGGCCCTCCATGCCGCGGCTGCGGAAGACGCTGATGTAGTCGTCGAGCTGCTGCTGGTCGAGGATGCTGCGGCCGAGATACTTGAGCGGGATCTCGGAGAATTCGGGCATGGTGAGCAGCCGCTCGAGCTTGCCTAGAAGATGCCAGTCGCGGATCTCCTCCTCGTTGGCCGAGTCTGCCGAAAAGAGACCCGGGGTCATGAAGATGATAGCCAAAAACCGGTCGAGGTGCTGCTCGATGATCTTGGTACTCCTCTCCTCGGAAAAGAACTTCTGGTAGCCAAAGCTGGTAACGTTCTTGAGAACAGCATCGATGGGGATCGGTTTCGACGTAGGCGCCTGGAAGGGCACGCAGAGCCCACAAACACCCATGACTCGGTCCGGATACCACTGCGCAAACCTCCAGCCCAGCCACGAACCCCAGTCGTGACAGAGCACAATGACACGGCCCCTCTTGCCGTCCGAGGTCAAATGCTCCGCGCCGTACTCGGAGCCCTTTGCAACCTGCGCATGGTCGAGCAGGCCGTTGAGGTCGATCGAGATGGCCCGGCCGCCGTACTCTGCGAGCCGTGACTCTGTGCCCGCCGGCGTCGAAGCAGCCGACGTGGGCGGTGCCGAGCTCAAGCCATACCCAAGCAGATCCGGGATGATCAGCCGGAACCCAGCGAGCTGGAGGGGGGCAACGACGCTGCGCCATCCTTGAGAGAAATCGGGGAAGCCATGGAGCAGCAGCAGCGTCGCCCGCTCTGGCACTCCTGCAGGCGGCCGGTAGTCGAGGTAGTGGTATCTGCGCTGTGTGGGCGTTGCATTCGGGTTGGAGGGCGGTGTGGTGAGCGGTGTGGTGTAGAAGCGAGAGGCAGTGATGTCCAGCATTGTGATGACAGCGACGACGATGACGATGTCGATGTCGATGGTGGTGGTGATGGTCGAGCATCAAAAAAAGTGCGGGGTACAGAACGTGCCAAAAAATCCGAACGGCGCACCGGCCAAGTGCAAAGCCGGAACGGCGAGTTCAACCGGCGAAATTAAAAACGAGAGTGGCGGTAGTAATGTCGACGTAACAATATCCCTCGAAAATCCGGCTCAGGGTCCAAGCTGAGTTTTCGACGTCGCTCGCGGTGTGCGCCGTTCTGTTTGACTGGAATTGTGCCTGTCGCTGCGGTGCTGATTCATGTTCAGGGTCTCATGTTTCGGCGCTTTGCGATGCTTTTCTGCGCAGTCACATTCGTCGTCACGTCGTCGTCGCCATCCATCTTCCTTTCTTGCCACCACTACCATCGTCATCCTTGCATCGATCACCGACGACAGCCATCGCTCATCGCAGCCATGGCTGATCTGCAGCAAAACGGACAGCCCCACGACGAGCAACGTCGACGTGGCCTCCTTGGTCTGCCCACCGAGCTCATCCACGCCATCCTGCTCTCTCTGCCGCCACTGTGCATCGAACACTTTTCGCAAACGTGCAAGCTGGCTCGACAGCATGTATATGGCCAAGATCGAACTGGGGATGTCCATCTTTGGAAGCAGCTCTACCTCCAACGCTTTGACGACTTCCCAAGCCTCTGGGACGCACCTAGCGACGACGATTCCGCCTCGCACACGCCGGAGCAAGATGCACCGTCAGCAAGCTCCTCATCTTCGCGCACATTGCTATCAACACGAGCTGCCGTCTCGTCGGCTATGTCTCTTGTCCAACTCAGGGACCGTGCTGCGCGCCTCTTTGCAGGAGATCCCACCGACCATGCTCCGCTCTCGTTGAACTTCAACGCTGTTCTCACTGCACTGCTTTCCGTCATCGACACGGCGGTCCCGTCGCAGCATCCCAACCAGTGTCGCAACACCACCTGGCTCGGCGACTCGATCCTCTCATCTGGTCAACCCACTTGGAGCCAGTGGGTCTTTCCTCGCTCCATCATGCACACTCTCGACGACTTCAAAAACGTCTCCGCCTCCCGCTCCGCCACTCGCTCCAAATCGCCGCAGGAACGCAAGCGCAGACGCCTCTCGGAGCAGGACGGAGCTGGTCCTTCCACTTCCACGTCCACTGCCGCGCCCAGCTCCTCTCGCAACCGATCCCCGTCCAAGTCTGCGAGCAGCGAACGCCCCGACTCGGTACGCAGGCGGTCAGCACGTCTGCTCAAGCTCATGTATCCTGAAGCCTTGCATCCACTCGTAGATCGCGGCATCGATATCGACTCCCTCGCACAACCGTCCATGCGACTCGCCGCGCGCATCCATTGCCTGCACGGCATACGGGCATGGAAAGACTCGCAGAAGCAGCGCCTCACAGAGAGCCTACAGGAGATTCCAGGTCAGCCTCAGCAAGACGCTCTCGCGACGCAGGGCGCTGTACAGGCAGAACAAGATATAGCGACCGCTGCTGAGCAGTCGCAGCAAGTAGACATTGTCACTCCCGGTCAAGACGATGCTGCCCGAGTAGACGAGGTCGACGAAACTGATGAGCAAGACGACGACGACGATGACTCGGACGACGATTCAGACAACGACAGCTTCGACGAACCGCCTGCCGCCATCCTTCGCAATCGGCCTCGCATGTTTGGTCCCAGCTTTGGCTTCTGCAGCGCGCCCGACGAAGAGGACGAGGTGCGCGCTCGCATGAGACATCGTGTCTACGACTCGGGCCACTACGGCTGGTCCAACGGCTATGCGCCCCTCCACGCCTGGCGTCGTCCTTCCGATCCGCAAGCTGCCGATGATGACGGCGACCAAGGAGAAGATCAAGATGACGAGGATGTCAACATGGCAGATGCTGCAACAGGCGACTTTAGCCTCGACGGCGACGACGATGCGTTACGGGACGCAGTCGAGTTGAGCGACGACGACATCCCCGACGACCCTGTGCCCATCGAGATCGAAGTCAGCACCAACAACGGCGCCAGGCGCACCTTCCAGGTCGCCGATCGCTTTGGCAATCTTGTCAACTCGAGCCAAGACGACGGTCGTGCGGGAGCGGCAGGGTGGGATTCATCGGACGACGACGAAGCAACGGCAGCTATGACTGGCAACGGGGCTCAGCACGACACCGATCGCACACCATATCAAGCGCCCGAATTGGGCTCCTATGACGCTGACACGCGTACATTCACCTATGAGGGCGACTCGCCCATCGGCATCATCACCGGCAGCCACAACATCCAGGTCACCATCGGAGACACCGTCGACTTTGTCGCGACGGGCGAACTCAACGTGCGTTTCATCCGGCCAGGCATGGCAGCCGAGGTCAGGCGCGTCACCAGCGGTCAGCCAGGCATCACACCCGGCGCTGGATCCGTTGACGGCCAGGATGATCGAGTGGACGACGACGAGGCAGAGGACGACGACTTTGACGAAGACGCCGACGAGTGGGACGACTACGATGAAGTCGACGATGATGACGAAGACGACCAGTTTGGGCCGTTTGGCGTCTTCCGACCCATGGCTGCCGCTGTGGGCTACCGCGGCTGTCATGCGGACGACGAGGTCAAGCATCTGCTCGAGCAGCACGACGGCGAGGCCGCAGACGACAAGGACACGCAGCAACGCGTCAGTCTGCGTCAAAAAGCGATCCACTGGGAGCTTGTGGAAGCCATCATGGTGGTCATGTACGCCAACCTCAAGGAAGCCATCTGGCTCGAAAACTGGGGCGTCGGCATCAAGATCCCCAAGATTTACGATGAAGCCGGTATTCTGACGCATGATCCGATGGAGAAGCGCGAGTTCCTCGGGTTTCCGACTGGCTGGATTTCGTCGCTGCCCAACCCTCTGCCGTCTAAGCTGCACGTCGATGAGGTTTCTGGAGATGACAAGCCGATAGCATCGCCACCGAGAGCAAACGGAACTGGGCACACGGCGCAAGGCGACGACGAAAAGCCGCACGACTGGGCACGCTGCGAGAGCTTCTGGGGCGGCTCGTACAGCTTCTTGGACTTTACGCACTTTGTCGACTTTAACGTGCGGCTGGCGAGACAGCGCAGGCAGGCACTCGCTGACGCCGAAGCGCACTCCAACGCCGCCAACGGCAAAGCACCCGCGCAAAACATCTTCACGGTCCAAGGCCCACGCCCCAACCTGGTCGGGCAGGAAGAAGCGGTCGGCGACTGTCTGCAGCTGCGGCTCGAACTGCTGCCCAAATCGCAGCAGCCGGCGTACAACGCCGACGACGAGGGCCAGGACGACGACGCCGACTACCCGACGCTCTTCTTCCGCGGCACCACCGTGACGTACTGGGGCAACGAAGCGCCCATGCCGCGCGGCGGGGTGCACGGCAAAGTGCGCCCCGTCTACGCACGAGAGGAGGATGTAGACGACATCCTGTCCAGAGGTCCGCGAGGCAAGAAGAAGATCGAGGGCCTGCACTGGTCGCTGACGCACGTGCACGATGGCGAGGACCGGTGGCAGCTGGAGGGCATCCAGCCGGGACCGCCGGGGACGCGCGCGCCCATCTTTGGCATCTGGACGGATGCGCTGCACGAGGAGGAGAGCCCGAACGGGCCGTTTGTGTACTGGATGATGGACGAGCGGCCGTGGCGCGAGATCGAGCGGCTGAACCGGGACGAGGCGCACGCTGCGGCTGCTGCGAGGGCTGCGAACCACCGCTGATCGCTGATCGCGCCACAAGACACACACTCACGATGGACATCGAGACAATCCAACCCATTTGCATTTCACTGATCAGCCATCGATGACGCGGCGAGCGCCAACTCCTCGTGGACGCGGTACATCCCTGCAAAGCCCTTGGGCTTGAGCATGAGCTGCACGCGATGCACGTCGCACAGCAGACCCGCCGCGGCGCTCCCGGCGCTCGTGCACAGCTGCCACGTCGCTTTCGGCGTCGTTGCCTGGCCGACGCTCACGTGCGGTTTGAACGTCTCCCTGCGTCGGACACCCGAACTGCTTACCAGCGGTGTGATCGCGTCGGCAAGATCAGCTTGGAGCTCGACGATGCGGTGCGATGACGTGTTGGATGGCGCGGATGAGGCTGGGGTGCGTTTGTCGTGAAAATTCGTGGGCGCCGGTCGCAGGTGCACATTGGTGTACTTGCGCAGCGGGAACGTCGACACGTGGTCCAGGCGCAGCTGGTGGCTGGAGTGTCGCGAACACACCTCCGCCGCTGCTCGGGCGATCTGGGCCAGCTGGTCCGCGTGCAGCTGCACCAACCCGTCTAGATCCCCCCGAGACCGTGCATCGCTGCTGCTGCTGGGCAGCGTGAACGGCGGAACGAGCGTGATGTGCGGCAACCAGCGGTCGAACGCTCGATCGTGTCGCCTGCGCAGAGTTTGCAGCTCTTCGAAGCGTTGCTGGTCTGCAGGCGTGCTGGGTGCGACGAGGACGACGAGCACTCCGACCAGGTCTGGTGTGGTGGTGGTCGCTGCTGTGGTGTGCATCGTTGCTAAGTTGGGGCGCAGCTGACTCCGAAGAGCCGTAAGAGAGGGGGTGTTATGCCATCGTAGGGCTTGACGACACAGCATCTGAGTGGGTTCAGCGTGTGGTGGTCTGAAGTGAGCACGGCATCGAACAGCTCGACAAGGCTTTGTTGACGTTGGCTCGGATAGCGGAACGCAGCGCACAGACTTCTTTTGTCCCCCACGTCGATTTTCGCTTCTCCACGCCAAATTTCGCCATGAATACGCATCGTATCCACTCGTCTGCTCACCATCTCTCGCACTCAACGACGAGTTCTGGCCAAAATGACGATCCCAAAGATCCTCGTGTGCCGCGCCATGCCCACAGACATCCTTACACGCGCCGAAGCCGAGGGCAAAGTCCAACTCATCACGACCCCACCCTCGCTCGGTGACCGCGCACCACCGCGCGAGTGGGTGCTCTCGAACCTGCCCGGTGTCGACGGCGTAGCGATCTGCCTGTCCGAAAAAGTCGACGCCGAGTTCCTCGATGCGGCCGGGCCGTCGCTCAAGGTCATCTCGACGCTGTCCGTCGGGTACGACCACATTGATCTGGCGCTGGTCAAGCAGCGCGGGGTGCGGGTGGGCAACACGCCGCACGTGCTCGACGACGCGGTGGCCGAGGTGTGTCTGCTGCTGGCGCTCATGGTGACGCGGCGGGTGCCTGTGGCTGCGCGCGTGGTGGGCGAGGGACGGTGGCCGAGCAACCCGTGGACACCGACGTGCTTTACGGGCCCGAGTCTGGGCGGGAAGACGGTGGGGTTCCTCGGGTTCGGCAACATCAGCCAGTCGCTCTGCCGGCTGCTCGTGCCGTTCAAACCGGCCAAAATTGTGTATACCACGTCGAGACCTCGGCCGTTTGCAAAGGAGGACGGCTACTTTGCCTCGCTCATGAGGGATGGCTTTCCGGTCGCCAAGATTGCGGTGCAGAACGAGCCGGATGCGATGGAGATGGCGAGGGTGTCGGATATCGTGTTTGTGCTCGTGGATCTGAATCCGAGCACCAAGCACATTGTCGGCAAGCAGTTCTTCAAAGCGATGAAGAAGACGGCGTATATCGTCAACGCCTCGCGCGGCGGCACCGTCGACACAGAGGCTCTAGTAGACGCGCTGCGCACCGACACCATCGCAGGCGCCGGCCTGGACGTGGTCGAGAACGAACCCAGTAAGTCACTGCCTTACGGAAAGAACCCCCTGCCCAAACGGCAAGATCCGTACCCCCCCTCCGCTCACCACCACGGATCACGTCGAGCTTCGCTCCGCCATCCCGCGATACCCGTACTGACGTTTCTGTCGCGCGATTTCCTTTTCACAGACATCCGCGCCGACCACCCGCTGCTCGCCCCGGACTGCAGAGACAAGGTGGCACTCCTCCCGCACGTCGGCAGCGGCACCATCGAGGCGCGCAAGGCGATGGCGGACATGACGATGAACAATCTGCTCGGTGCGTTGGGTTTGCGTGCTGAGCCGGGCAGGGAGAGCGAGATGCAGGCCGAGCTGTGAGCGCAAATCCCCCACTCGAGCCGCGCTTTTCGCCATGGTGGATGCGGCTGGTTCCGTGGTCGGGACGCAATGTGTTGGCTCCTCCGTGTCGTCGTGTGTCGTCGTGTGTGGTGTCGAGAGCATGCTGTTGAGCAACAACGACGGCGCAATACGGATTTACACCTCGTCACCACCATGGATTCACCTAGCACCTGGCTCTGATGACGACGACATTCTCCGTCATCGACGCCAGGCCGAACGGAAAAAACGGATCTCTCCGCCGTCCAGCCCTACGACGTTCGAGCATGCAGAAATGCACCGCAAAATTCACCGGTGCGCCAGACTGCTACTTAAGCAACCGCACCAGGCGTATCGGTCAATCCATCGCTCCCCTTTTTCGCTTCATTGAAACGCGTCTCCGAATCTCGATCTGCATTCTGCGCGCCAAATCGGGCCGATCTTGCGAGATGTGGACCCTGCAGCAGTTGTGGCTCGTTTTTTACCCCGCATTATTTTTTTTTCGTCATGCGCGCTGCTGCAGGGTCACTCTGTCGCCGCTTATCTGTCGCGAGAGTGCGTGCGGTTGGCGAGAGAGAGAGAAGCGCCGGCGTGTGGCTCGTGCTCCAAGATGAGCGCAGAATGCGAATGGTCACGCTGGAGCCTGCGAACGGAAGCTCAGTTTTTGCTTCTTGGAGCGTCTCGCTTTCCAGCCTGTTGTATGGATGGCGAGCGTGAGAACATCGATAAGCTGAGCGGATGACTGAGGCTTGAGTCAATTGTAAGAGAGCGTGTGAGTGGCGTGCATCCCGCCAGCCCGGCACCTCCGATGTTGGCCCTCTCTCTCGCCTTGTCTCTCGGAAATCCCGTCTGAGGAAAGGATCCGCGCCGATCCTCGCTGTCTGTTTCCGCTTGCTCCGTTTTGAGAGCAGTGGCGCGGGAGAGACGAGCTTCCTTCGCGGTTTCCGCCTGGGCTGTTTCGCCTCTTCTGCCGTCTGAGCCGTCTGTTGGGGTTGCTTCGCTTCGGGCACGGCCATTTCGGGCAGCCGCGTCTTTTATAAAGAGCGACCTCCGACTCGGCTTCTCGTCTTCCCTCCTTCCTTGCACTCCTCCATCCATCGACACGCTTTCCGTCCATCCGCCTCCGACACGCATCCAGCCGCATCCAGCACACGCCATCGTCTCTTCACTAGACCGTTTCTCAGCACAAATCGTCGCTGGCATCTGCTCGGATCGAATAGCATTGCGCAATGTCGACGCTGCGCATCCCTTCCGCTTCAAGCGCCAACTCGGGCACGCTCAATGCGGCCAAAGGCGCGCTCGCCGGTGCTGGTGTCGGCGCGGCAGCCGGCGCGGCAGCCGGCTCGTCGTCCGGCAACAAGGCCGCGCCCAAGACATATCCGTTCTGGCTCGGAGGTGAGTTTTGCCCCCCAGAATGCGCTGCACTCCCACTCGCCCAGCACACTGACGCTCTGACTGCATGTCCCGTCAAACACAGGCGCCGCCGGATGCTGCGCGGCGTCGATCACGCACCCGCTCGACCTGACCAAGTACCGTCTGCAGACCGCCACGGTCAAGCAGGGCATGCTGCGCACCATCGTGCTCTCGGTGCGCAACGAGGGCGTCACGTCGCTGTGGCACGGGCTCACCGCGACGCTGCTGCGGCAGTTCACGTACTCGGTGACGCGCTTTGCGGTGTACGAAGACATGAAATCCCGTGTGACCGCCTCGTCGGGCAAGGCGCCCACGACGGGCGAGCTGGCGCTGTGTTCCGGCACGGCAGGCGCCGTCGCGGGCGTGGTGGGCAATCCGGCCGAGATCGTGCTCGTGCGCATGTGTTCCGACCTCAACCTGCCCAGGGACGCACGCTATGGCTATAAAAACTGCGTCGACGGCCTCGTGCGCATCGTGCGCGACGACGGCGCGGGCACGCTGTTCCGCGGCCTCGCGCCCAACGTGTTCCGCTCCGTGGTGATGAACATCTCGCAGCTCGGCTCGTACGACCTGTTCAAGCGCATCCTCCAGACGCTCGACGTCATCCCCGACGGGCCCGTGCTGCAGACCGCAGCAAGCTTCTGCGCAGGCACGCTGAGCACCACGCTGTGCACGCCCATCGACGTGGTCAAGTCGCGCGTGCAGAACTTGAAGAAGGGCGCCGGCGCGAGCGCGAGCGTGTCGGGCGTGATCCGCGATGCGCTGGCCAAGGACGGGCCCGCCGTGTTCTTCCGCGGCTGGACGCCCGCGTGGCTGCGGCTGCAGCCCCAGACCACGCTGCTGTTCCTGTTCTTTGAGCAGTTCAAGCGCCTCGTCGACCGCAGTCGCGAGGCGAAGGGCGCAGGAGATGTGCGCACCAACAACTAGATTGCTCCGGCATGCATCGTGTACAGAATGCCAATTTGATTCGAGACCGCACCGACCCGTTTGCGCTGAGGCGTCTACGACGTCGACTCGTCCATGAGCACGCTGCTCTGGTCCAACACTGCGCCGGGCGCCGGCCCTCGCTCGTGCACCGCCGACACGTCGAGGCTCATCTCGGCCGCACTCGCCGCCGACGCATCTTGCCTCTCTACCACGCCCTCGCCCGT
>LT795064.1:522157-546449 GCA_900162835.1 Sporisorium reilianum f. sp. reilianum | reverse complement strand
CCCGAGTTCCGATCGACGAGAAGCTTCTGCAAAAGTGATTCGAACGAGCCGATCCACCCAACCATCACCTACACCGCACCATAGCAACAACGATGAGGCCACCACACCACCCAGTCGGAGCGCTCAGAGCAGCCTTTAGAGGCAATGCAGCTGCTCGACTGTCGACTGCAGCAGCACCAGCACGACTCGTCGCATCGCAACCACACACACGACCCTTCTGCACCACTCTCCCCTTCTCAGCCTCCTCTTCCACTTCCTCGTCTTCCAATCGCACTTCTCCCTCTTCCAACCGGTCCTCTCCCTCTTCCAACCGGTCCCCTACCTCGTCCGACCGCACCTCCCCCTCCACCTCCGCATCCAAGGACGCCCCCCCAACACCCAAAGGCCCACCGCGAGACGAAGCCATCATCCGCATCTCGGAATACGTGCGTCTCGTCGACCCGAAGACCGGCTCGCTGGCGGGCCCGTTCAACACGCGCCAGATCCTCGCCAAACTCGACCGCACCAAGTTCTACCTCCAGCAAGCTGTGCCCGCCCAACCCTCGCGCGCCACGGTCGCCTACGACCCGGCGTCCCCACCCGCATCGGTCGACCCGGCAGTGCTGGTGCAGTTCGCGATCTGCCGGCTCGTCGACAAGAAGGAGGAGTTCGACCGCGCGCGCAACCTCAAGCGCAAGCCCGACTCCGCCCCAGCAGCGAGCAGCTCGAGCAAGGAGGTGCAGCTCACGTGGAGCGTCACCCCCAACGACCTCGCGCACAAACTCGGCAAGGCCAAGAAGGAGATGCTACGCGGCGCGCGTATCAATGTGGTGGTTACGACCAAGCCCGGTGGGAGGAAGTATGTCAAGGGGCTCAATGCGAAGGAGGACGAGAAGCGCGAGCAGATGCTGCTCCAGATCGAGCGGCTCTTGTGTGTTGAAAAGACCGAGGGAGCAGAGGAGAAGGAGGTGGTGGCAAGGAGGCTGCAGGACATCGACTGGCAGCGGGGCGGCTCGGCGGCCGTCATGTCGTTCGAGGCGTTCCGGAGGTGATGCGCCACACACACACACACACACAACGTCACTAGCGTGCACAATAACAACCGGATCTATTCATTTTGAAAACACTTGGCGCTTGTAGCCTACAACCACTCGATCGTCGCGGGCGGCTTGCTCGAGATGTCGAGCACCACGCGGTTGACGCCCTGCACCTCGTTGGTGATGCGGTTCGACACCTTGGACAGGAACTCGGCGGGGAAGGGGAACCACGTGGCCGTCATAAAGTCGGTCGTCGCTGCGGCGCGCAGCGCGATGACCTGGTCGTACGTCCTCTTGTCGCCCTGCACGCCGACGGCGCGCACGGGCAGCAGCACGGCAAACGCCTGCGAGATCTGGTCGTACAGCCCCGCGGCGCGGATCTCGTCAATGTAGATGCTGTCGGCGTGCTGGAGGATCTTGACCTGCTCGCGCGTCACGGGCCCGAGGATGCGGATGGCCAGACCGGGCCCGGGGAACGGGTGGCGCCCCACCAGGTGCGCCGGGATGCCGAGCAGCCGGCCGAGCGCGCGCACCTCGTCCTTGAACAGCTCGCGCAGCGGCTCGATGAGCTTGAGCTTCATGTCCTCCAGCAGACCGCCCACGTTGTGGTGCGTCTTGATCGTCGCCGACGGGCCCTTGAACGAGATGCTCTCGATCACGTCCGGGTAGAGCGTGCCCTGCAGCAGGTACTCGAACTTGCCCTTGGCCTCCTGCGGCTTTCCGGCCGCCAGCGCCGCCGCCTCTTCGTCCTCGGCCTGCTTCTCGAGCTTGGCCACCTCGGCCTCAAAGACGTGGATAAACGTGTTGCCGATGATCTTGCGCTTCTGCTCCGGGTCCTCGACGTCCTTGAGCTTGGACAGGAACTGCTCGGACGCGTCGACGACCGTCAGGTTGACACCCAAATCCTTGGACAGCATGTCGTACACCTGCGCCGCCTCGTTGGTGCGCAGCACGCCGTTGTCGACCATCACGGCGTGGAAGCGGTCGCCGATGGCCTCGTGCATCAGCTTGGCCGCGACCGACGAGTCGACACCGCCCGAGATGGCACCGAGCACCTGGCCCTTGGGCCCAACAATCTCGCGGATGCGCTTGATCTCCTTGTCGATGAACGTCTCCATGGTCCAGTCGCGACGGCAGCCGCAGATGTCGACAAAGCTGTCGAACAGCTCGACGCCGCGCACCGAGTGCGTGACCTCCGGGTGGAACTGCACGCCGTAGATGGGCTTGGTCTTGTGCGCCATGGCGGCGAAGGGGGCGGTGGGCGTCTTGCCGATGACGACAAAGTCCTCGGGCGCCTTGGACAGCTGGTCGCCGTGCGACATCCACACCTGGACGCTGCCGTGCCAGTTCTTGAAGAGCGCATCCAGGTGCGGCACGCCCGTCTTGACCACCTCGACCATCGCATGGCCGTACTCGCGCTTGTCGTGCGGGTCCACCTTGCCGCCGTGGTTCCAGGCGATCTCCTGCAGGCCGTAGCAGATGCCGAGCACGGGCACGCCGGCGGTGAACACGTCCGGGTCGACGCGCGGCGCCACCTCGTCGTACACCGAGTAGGGCGAGCCGGAGAGCACGATGCCCTTGGGCGTCCAGTCGAGGTCCTTGATCTTCTGGGTGCAGGGGAGCATCTCGCAGTACACGTTGAGCTCACGGCATCGTCGCGTGATGAGGTGCGAGTACTGCGATCCAAAGTCGAGGATGAGGATCGAGTCGTACTGCGAGTGGATGGCTTCGGACGTCATGGTGTCTAGTGGCAGGTTGGGTCTATCGAAGCTTGCCAGTGGTGAGAAGCAAGCGGGGAAGGATAGGTCGGACGATGTCCAAGAAGAAGAGAGGCAAGGAGGAGCGGCAGCTTCGTGTCGAGTCAAGAAGGGTCTCTCCCTCTCTCTCTCTTCCTTATCCGAACAAAGCGCCGTCGAACCGTCAAAGCCTTGTCTTCCAAATTTTTATTTTTTTTTTGAAGAGAAGCAAAAAGTCAAATTTTGAATGCGGTCGAGTCAAGCTGACGGCGGCGCGTCGTGCACAGAGCCAGCCTAGGCTTTTTTCCATAAATGTTACACCGGCAACTGCCTTCACCGCAAGAACGGCACACGGTGTCAAGGCGCTGGACCGAGACCAGGATCTCGGAGCATTCGATTCGAACCAGAAAGCAGAGGACGCGATTGAGGCTGGAGCCGCCAAGGACAAGCAGGATGCCTGCGAAGCACACACCATGAACACACCGCTCGATGGTATTCCCTGCTGCTGCATTGGTGGTTGGCTACGTCTTGCGCTTTTTTGTTGGAGAAGCATCTGCGTCCGTGACATCTGGTCGGCCATGGGTTGGAGAGGCAGGCTTTGTGCCAGGCTTGGCAAAGAACGAGCTCAGCTTGGTCTGCTTGTCGTCGAACGCTCCTCTGCCTATACCGCCCTTTTGACGCTTGACGTGCTGCAGGTGACGTACATCGTTGGCGCGAAACAGTTCTGTCACTGGTCTGTTCGGGACAGCCGCTGCTGCTTCGCTGCTTCGAGGCTGCACTTTGAGGCTGAACATGCCTGTGTTGGCAGCAAAAGGCAGGAAGCCCGGCTGAGCCGATGTCTGTGTGATGGTGGTTGGAGGATGGGCCGACAAGAACGACGAGATCCACATGCCGTGTGAGACCAGCACGATGTGCGGTATCGCTTCTGGCCTCGACGAGGAGGAGGCGAGCGCAGAGGCAGCGTTGAGCCACTCGAGCCCTACCTTGTAGACCCTTGTCGAGAAGTCGGTGCGAGATTCGCCGCTGCCTTGACCGTTGGGATAGCCTGCTACGTGGACACCGCCTCGGGTCGACTCTTTCCACCCAAAGTCCTTCTCTACTAGTCCTGGATCGACGACCAACGCCAGTCCTGGCTGCAAAGCGTGTTTTGCAGCCACTTGTATTCTAGATCCTTCTGCAATGTCATCTTCAAAGACGCCTGCGCTCTCGCCGTTGGTGCACGCCCGGTGTACAGCCTCGGCCGTCTTTCGCGCCCTACCTATCGGGCTGCAGACGATGAGTGACGGCGGTGGCAGATCGAGCTGGGATGCGGAGGTCGCTTCAGCACCGGCGACGGTGGTGGCCCACGTCCGAGCCAACGCATCGATCTGAGCCTGGCCGAAGACGGTCACGGGCGAATCGGTGACGCCTTGGAGCAAGCGATTGAGGTTTCCCGTGGTTTCGGCGTGTCGGATCAGCGTTAGGATGGCATGTTGCTGCTGCATCCCCGCTGCCTATGCAGCTGATTGTCTCGCGGGAGAGGTGTGATCTATGAAGAGAGGTCGAGAGGAACAGCCGTGGTGGCGTTGGGAAGCAAGATGCTTCTGCAGCTCTCGTTTTGTCGAGTGAGCTGCAGCCTTCTGCATGAGCAGCGTTTGGTTTTGTTTTTTTATTTTTTATTTTTATTTTTTTTAAAAATTACCTCCACTTTTGGATGTCGTCGGTGCGTGGCTGCTTTCGACGTGGCCTGCCGCGCTGCTGCTTGGCGCTTCCCGTTGAAAAGGCGGCTCGAGCTCTTTGGTTGCTGACTTTTGGCTCAGCAACAATCGGTCAAGCATCCGAGCGTCCGAGCGTCTCAGCTGTCTTGCTTTCCGTCTTCGACTCAGCCATCCATCATCACATCTCAACGTCCATCGATTCATCCGACAGCAAGCGCCCTACTGATTGCAGCTGTAGTCGTCCGCTCACAAAGCGACACCGGCCAGCGTCGACATTATCGGCATCCAGCCGTAGCATTCTGGTTGGAGACGATAGCTGGCACACGATCTACCTCGCGCGATGGATCCACCTTCCGCTGGTAGTGGCGGCGGCGGAGCCTCCTCCGCACCTCCAAGCTCGAGCTCCATCAACCAGATGGCCTACTGCCACGAGTGCGGCATCGAGATCCGCCCACTCATGACCCCTGACCCCACATGTCCACGTTGCAACGGCCAATTCGTCGAGATCATCGATCAAGCAAGGCATTTCGCGAACGAAGACGACGATGACGAGGCCGATAACCCGTTCGCGCTGCCCGGCAGCGATCCGTTCTCTGGCTTCACTTTCCGCACAGGCCCGGTTCAGGGAGGAGCAGGATCGCTTCCGCAGACCTTGAATAGCTTGCTCATGGCCATGGCTTCTGGTGCTGGTCCAGGAGCAAATGCCGCTGGCGCACGACGCGATCCACATGCACCTGGCTCTTCGAATCAGCAGCAGTCGAACAGGAGCAATGCAGCTGACCGTGATCAGCAGGGATCCTCCACAACCCATCGATCCGGCTCGACATCCTTTGGCCCCTTTGGCTTGCAGTGGAACGTGCAGTATGGCTCGGGGGGTGGTGACCCCTACCGAGACACCTACCGACGAGCTACCGAGCAGCCATCAGAAGAGCAGAGGCAGCAACACAACCTCGGAGCCCCACCGACGCTCTCCAACTTCTTGCGATTCGCATTCGGTGGTGCCGACTCCACCGACGACACTCCTCGTCAGCAAGAAGACACGTACTTTCACGACGATGGCATGGGTGCAGCAGGCGGCGTCGCAGATGGTCGCCACTTCAACCACGACAATCGAGGCACCTATCGTCAGCCTCCTCAGTCTCCCGACAACGCTACCACCGGCCGCACCACGGGACCAGGTGGTCGCGCGGACAACGATCTGCCTCCCGAGCTAGGCGCTCTGCGCAACCTGTTCACGGGGCTGTTTGGCGAGCCGGGCACGCAGAGTGGGTCGCTGCTCGACTTGCTGGCTGCGGGAGCGCAGGGTGGCGCAGGCGGTCCACGCGGGCAGTGGGGCGACTACGTGCTGGGCCAGCAGGGCCTGGACGACATCATCAGCCAGCTCATGGAGCAGACGCAGGGCTCGACGGCTCCGCCTCCTGCGACAGAGGATGTCATCGAGAAGCTCGAGAGGCTCACGCTCAACGACAAGCCACGCATCGAGAAGGCCAAGAATCAGGACTGTCCCACGTGCAAGGACGATTTCTTGCCGTCGCCGACAGAGGCAGGTGACGCTCAGAAGGATGAAGAGCAGCAGCAAGAGGATCTCATTTCGATGCCGTGCGGGCACATCTTCCACGTCGACTGCCTGGTGCCCTGGTTGAGGCTGCACGGCACGTGTCCCGTGTGCAGGATCAGCATCGCCAAGCCTCGAGAAGAGGAGTCGAGCAGCAGTGCAGCAGCGCAGCCACAGCCGACCTCGGCAGCAGGATCCACACCGATCCCAGGCGGCTGGCCATCGCCACCGAACCCATTCACGTCGTTGTTCGGCGGCGCCGGGCAGGGCGTGCAGCTCCCACGCGACTCGGCGGACACTACCACGACGACGTACCACCCGCAGCCGCCGACGAGCACGACGGTCATGTCGACCGTGTATCCTGCGCCCGCGGTGGCGTCGACACGGGTGGGCGGCGGGGAGGCGGGGCAGGTGGTGAACAGCATTGTCTCGAGTCCACCGATTGTGAGCGATCGCGAGGAGTATTTCGCGGATCCGGTCGACGAGACGCCGCAGCCGCAGGAGAGCAGGGACGAGATGCGCGAGCGGGTGAGGAGGGCTGCGGAGGCGAGGAGTCAGCCTTCGCTGGAACCGGATGAGCTGGATTGATGTCTGACCGAGCACAAGCAAGTCGCACAAGCAGACGGTGAAATCATACGGCGTTTTGTATCTCTACTCGTCATCTTCGTCTCGTCGATACGCGACCATGGCGTCGACGCGGTGGACGTGGGTGGAGAAGCTGCGCAGGCGCACCTGTTCGGCCTGGCCTTCGGCGATGAGGCGTGCGTCCGAGTCGATCCACTCTGCGGGTGCCTCTGCGTCCTGATTCGTGTATGCGAGGATCTGAAATGCGCAGGGTTCTTCGAGGACGGGGAGGAAGGTGCAGCTGGCGGTGATCTGTTTGATGATGGCGGCGATTTCGGCGCGGACCTGGGCGTCTGTCTTTTTGACGTGCGGTGCGGCGGGAGCGTCTTCGGAGTCGAGCGGGGTGTTGATGACGTCGACGTCGAACTGCCAGCGCTCGCGGGTTTCGCCCGAGTCCTTCTCGACGATGACGACGACCAGGCGGGTGACGTCGCCGCGCTCGAGCCACACCTTGAGCTGCGCCATGGCGGCGTCGAGGTACTCGATCAGCCCATCGTCTGTGGTCACCAGCATCTGAAGCCCATACTTTTTGACGGTCTTGAAGTCGTCCGACGGGTATATGCTGCGTTGATACAGGATGGATTGCACAGAGTAGTTGAAGAACTCGTGCACCAGCGCGGTGGACCCTTTGAGCGTGAGGTGCGTGCGTGTCGCTGCTGTGGCTTGTGCTGTCGCCATTGCGGTGTGTTGTAGAAAGGTGTTGCAGCGCTTGGTGGAGCTTCTACTGTGAGGTGGGTATGACGAGGTGACGAGCGACTGAAGGTGTAGTGTTGCTTGTGTCGAATGGTAGCAGTGATGTCGAGAGCAACACTTGCCTTTCTCGAGATCAACACCTCTGCGCTGCGCCTCTCTCTCAAGTAACACTCACTCAGCTTTCCTTTTTGGCGATTTTCTTTCACGGCCGTGTCGTTCAAGCGCCGCTGCCACTTTTGAGTCACGTGTCTCGACCTCTCGAAATTTTGAAATTTGAATTTGTTAGGCCCTGCCATCTACTGCAGCGCCAACGGAAGTCACGGCGTTTGCAGATCTGCCTTTCCTTGCCACCTTTTCCGTTGGTGGTCCACCAACTCTCTCTCTCTCTCTCTCTTAACGTTCAGAATGCGGGGTAACTGATGCATCAGCTAGCAGTGCCGAAGGGTGTCACCCAGTCATGGCCTCTCAAATGGCACGCTAGTTAGCACACATTCTACGCGTTTGCGGCGGTCACCACAACGAGTCGGCGCTCGCTCGGGTGGGTGGGGATGCAGAGTGGCATTGTGTGTGTGCGTATGTCATTCGTCGTCGTCGGATCGTGAGAAAAAGAGGGACAGAGAGAGGGGGCGATGGCAAGAAATTTCATTCAAGCAAAGCGGTCACATGTGGGAGGAGAGAGCAGGAAGAGCGGCACTGTGACTGACCAAGCAAGTCGCTTCCCGCCCCGCGCCGCGCCCCGCAGCAGTGTCCGTGCGGCGCCAAGGTCAAGGCTCGAAAGCTCGAAAGCTCGAAAGCTCGAAAGCTCGCTTCCACCTCCTCTTCGCGCTGCCGGTTATATATTCAGCTGTTCTTCAGCTTCCTCTCTCCCTCGTCCATCCTCTTCTCACCTCTTCGCCACAATGTCTTCCACCACCACCACCAACGGCGACACCTCGCATCCCAACTTTGTCAACCAAGACCCGCTCCCCTGCATCGTCGACAACGCCGCCTTCACGCCTTCCAACACCTACGCCGTCTACCGCACCGACCAGCCCTCCAGCGAAAAGCGCGATGTGACGCACCACGTGCACAGCATCTCGGCCGCCGACGTCGCGCGCGTCGTCGAGTCCTCCCAGGCCGCCTTCCCCGGCTGGAAAGCCACGCCCATCGCGCGTCGACGCGAGATCCTGCTCAAGGCATGCACGCTGCTCACCGAGCGCGTGCCCGAGTACGCCGGCAACACGATGGCCGAGACCGTGCTCTCGCGCGGCATGGCTGGCTTCGAACTCGCCATCCTCGCCACCGGCCACCTGCAGGCCGCTGCGGAGAGCATGACGCATGCGCTCAAGAGCGAGGTGCTGCCCCCGGGCGACGATGGCGCCATGAAGATCGTCAAGCGCGAACCCTTTGGTGTCGTGCTGGGCATTGCGCCCTGGAATGCGCCCTTCATCCTCGGCCTCCGCTCCGTGCTGTACGCCATCGCAGCCGGCAACACGGCCATCCTCAAGACGTCCGAGTATGCGCCGCGCGTGCACCTCAGTGTCGCGCAGGTGCTCATCGATGCCGGTCTGCCCAAGGGCGTGCTCAACGTGGTGCACGTCGATCCGCAGCACACGCCCGAGGTGACCGAGGCGCTCATCGCCCATCCGCGCGTGCGCAAGGTCAACTTCACCGGCTCCACACGCGTCGGCCGCATCATCGCCGCCACCGCCGCCAAGCACCTCAAGCCCGTCGTGCTCGAGCTCGGCGGCAAGGCGCCGCTCATCGTGCTCGAGGACGCCGACCTCGACCTCGCCGCCAACGGCATCCTCTTCGGCGGCTACCTGAACAGCAACCAGATCTGCATGGCGGTCAACAACGTGCTTGTGCATGCGAGTGTGGCCGAGAAGCTGACGCAGACGCTGCAGGCGCTGTTCAGCGCGCACCGCGATGTGTTTACCGCCAAGCTGGCGCAGGGCATGGAGGACAAGCACGCGCTGCGCTCGCTGTTCACCGCGGCGTCCGCGGACCGCTTGAAGGTGTTGTATCAAGACGCGACGTCCAAGGGTGCCAAGGTGGTCGTCGGCGAGGCCGGGTTCGACGGCGCGCTCGTCCAGCCCATCATCCTCTCCCCCGTCGACAACAGCATGAAGATCTACACCGAAGAGACCTTCGGCCCGGTCCTGTCCATTATCACCTTCACGTCCCCCCAGCAAGCCGTCGAAATCGCCAACACGCCCGAGTACGGCCTCGCCGCCAGCATCTACACGCGCGACCAGGCGCTCGGCCTCCAACTCGCCGACCAGATCGACGCGGGCCAGGTGCACATCAACGCGCAGAGCGTCCACGACGACCCGCAAATGCCCCACGGCGGCTGGAAGAATAGTGGATATGGACGATTCAACGGCGTAGAGGGCGTAAGGGAGTTTACGCAGACCAAGGGCATTACGTGCCAGAAGGGCGCGCCTACGCCGTTCCAGTACGTTTGAGTGCACGCGCAACAGCTGTGTCAATGATAATCTAAAGGATCGCTCCGTTTGCAACACCTGCTGGCTGTATACTCGACCGCCTGCTCGTGATCAGCTTGAAGTGTGGCGAGTCCCACTCGTGCGTGGTGGCGAACGACGAGGCTGAGAGCAACGTGAGACGGCAGCGACGATTTCGATTTTCGCAGCCAAAATTTCGCCTGTGCATTTCACAGAAGCGACATCTCATTTTTCACTTCGTAACGTATTATAAGTAGTGCCGACACGTGTGTAGTGCCGACGCAGTGCGTGAAAATAAATTCAACTGCAGATCAGTCTCAAAGAGATTTTGGCTTCTGTCTTTGAGGTGATCAGTGATCACCACTAGCACCTTTACTTGTCAATTAAAGTGTGGTTCATACAGGGCTGATGCTTTTTGATCTGATCATGTGCTTTTCAGTAGTGTAGGCTGTCCTATTGATGCTCTGTGGTCACAGGAAGAAAAAGATGCATTTTTGGCTGTACCTGGGTGTCATCTGTTTCACCGCAACCAGCATGTCTGGCCAAGCTGTCTGTGGTTGGACAGCAATCTACTCTCTCAAGGCCTGGTTTCACCGCATCAGACTTCTAACTTATTATGCCAGTTGTTGTCCACTTGGGTTCCAGGTATCACCTGGGTGTCTATTGCTCAGCATTCTCCACAACTAGCATAGCAACACGGATGGCTTGCTGCACAAATGCAATGGCAGCTTCATCATTTCTAATGACTAGCAAATCAGACACTTGCTATCATGCACAGCCTTGATGTTGCTGATCATGCATCCTCTGCCAAAATTGAGGCAGATTTTCAATCCTCCATATCACAATGAAAAGGGATCTGTGAGGGCAATGAGGCATGTTGATAGTAAGAGCAGCATGCAAAGAACCTGTCCAAAAGATCACTGCAGACCAATGCATGCTCATCACCATCACTGATCACATCAAACAAGGTCCAGGATTTTTTCTGGAGACTGATCTGCAGTTGAATTTATTTTCACGCACTGCGTCGGCACTACACACGCGTCGGCACTACTTATAATACGTTATTCGACTGACCAACGTGCGTCGCTGCACGGCGTCACAAGCAGCCCAGAACCTCTCCTCTCCGCTGTGACTTGCATTGTATTCCTTGTGTACAAACACTATCCATCCAAAAACCTCAACAGCATCCTGAGCGTCTCGTCGGCATGGTCTCGGTTCTGCGTCTGTTGCGGCGGCTGCTGCTGCTGCTGGAACACCCCTGCCCCGCTGTTCCCGCCGTACGCCTCGCCCACCGCTTGACCGTTGTCAAACATGAAACTGTTCCAGGCGGGCGCCTGAGTGCCTACAGCCGACCAGTTGACTCCCGCCATGTCCATCTCGCCCGCTGCCGCCGTCGACTGCGCTCCGTTGCCGTTCTGCGCCGCGGCGGCTGCGGCAGCCGCAGATGCGATCGCGTCCAGTCCTTCGCGGTCGAAGCTGCTGCCGTTGTTGAAGAACAGCGTTCCGCCGTTGTCCTGTGCCGGCGGCGCAGCCGCCGCAGCAGCTGAAGGTGTAGCGCCGTTGTTAAACCACCGCGCTGGTGCACCGTTGTTCGTCTGTGTAGCGTTGTTGTTGTTGCCGGAGTAGAACATGTCCGTGTTGTTGGAGAGCAGCGTGAAGTTGGTGAATTGTGCAAAGCCGTTCCCGCCCAACGCTGAAGCGGCCCCTCCTGCCATCGCTCCTCCGTTCAAGGCGCCCACAGTATCTTGCGCATTTCCAGCACCACCGCTCGAACTGAGCGTCACACCACCGTTGCCGAACAGCGATCCCTGACCACCAAAGGGTATGCTGTCGTTCGCATTCCCGGCCGGAGCCACCCCCGCACTCGCCTTGCCCGCATTGCTACGGTTCGCACCACCAGCAGCGTGTGTCGGAGCAGCATTCTTGGGCCGCAACAACGACTCGAGATACTTGGCAATGTGCAGCACCGTGTCCTCCTCCGTAATGCTGGCTCGGCGGAAGGCAGCGCTCGTCTGGTCGATCAGCTGGATGTTGGATCGCAAATAACCAGGTCCCAGCGGGGGCTGCGACTTGACGGTAGCCAGACTGCAGAGCAACACGGCCGCATGCGTCGTTTGCATGATCGTAGCATCCGGCGCCGAGAGCAGCCGTTCGGGCGGGAACGCGCACAGAGTCTCCAGCACGCCTCGAGCGCCTTCGACACACGGCCAAAAGGCAGGCATGGCCATGAGGTTGACCATGCCCGGCTCGAGTCCGCTCGAGAGGTGCGACTTGCCCGAGACCGAATCGCGCTCTTCCTTCTCGCGCGTCGTCGACCGGCGATGGTGGTTGCGAACAATCTCCTGATGCTCCTGCAACGCCGCCTGCCTGAGGCTCGATTTCAGCACGAGCGAAGAGACGTACGTCTTGATGTTGTCCTTCCAGAGTTTGAGGCAGAGGCGCTGGCATCGACGCCGATACGCGGCAGGATCGTCAGGATGCGCATCGTCGTCCGTGTCCTCACGCAGGCCGAGCGCTCCGTGCCAGCGTGCGTTCCACTCGTACAGATCCGATAGAAAAGCGGGCATCATGATGCTAGGCCCATCCGACGTCGCCGAGGTAAGCGCCTGGATGCGGTCGTACAGCTCCACGTACTTGCCCTGGATGCGACGAATGTCGGCTGAGGCGCACACAAAGGCATCCGTAGGGATCGAGCCGTCATGCTTCCACCACGTCTGGCATCGACGGATGAGCACGTTGTCAGCCGAGATCGAGTGCGTGGTGATCTTGTTCGAGATCTGCTGCGACTTGTCCTGCACAAACAGCATGAGGAACGTCCGCTGTCGATTGCGGAACCGCCTCTGCACGGCTTCGTACCGCTGTCGCCCTGCTTGGTCCAAGTTGGACTCGTTGGGCTTGACGCAGTTGGGCATCTCGGCGTGCAGCTGAATGTCCATGGCGAGACGGAAGGCGTAACCCACCTGGATGACACTGAGACCGTCGTCGAGCGGCTTCCAGCTGGCGAGGATGAAGAAGGCCTGACAACACAGCACGGTACGATCGCCATCGACAAAGGCATTTGCAGCATGCTGGCGCGCCTGGTCGTGGATGCGACGTCGGATCTGGCGTGCATACTCGTCGGCTGCTTTTTGAGAACGATCAGTGAGAGGATCCTCGTACGCGATGTCCCAGTCGGATTCGGGGATGTGCTCGTTGCGCTGGGCGCGCACAATGAGATGGTGCGCCGCTGGTCTCTTGGAGTATCGTGATCCTACATAGAGCAGCACGGTGTAGAGAAAGGAGGATCGCTTCCTCACAAAGTCGTGCGTGTGCAGCGAAGGATCGAACACGCCGCTCCAGGCATTGCAGTCGTGCATGAACAGGTCGAAGAGCGCACGTGCAGCTGGCTCTGTGAGGATGCCTTCGGTGATGGGATCGTTGAGCTTGGGCTGCGTGGCTTGGGTAGCCAGCGGATTGCGATCGTCGGCGAGGATGCCAGGCGTCTCGCAGTCGGGCTGGTCGGACACCTCGAACGGTTTGAGCATGACGCGGAGCGTCAGTGGCTGTTCGGCGATGAGCTCGAAGCTTTCGTTGACGGCATTGGTGTCGGCAGCTGCGGTTGTGCCTGGAGGCGGAGGAGTTGCACCCATGTCGCTATTGGCATCGTCGTCGTTGCCATCGACGCTGGTGATCATGTTGTTGGTGACGAGCGTGTAAGGAGCGCCTCTCCTCCTCTCCAACGAGCGCATAGCCTGCTGCATGGCTTGGGTCATGCGTGTGACGTCGACGCCGAACAGGTTCTTGGGATCGAGTGCGTTGCGGCTGTCGGAGGGAGGTGCAAATGCCGAAAGGGGTTGCTTCTTGGAGAAGAAGGCCGAAGCTGGCGAAACAGCACGCGCTGCATCCTCGTCCAGGTCCATGCTATGCCGTGTATCTGAGGCTCGGGCTGCCATTTCGTGTTGATCCGCTGGATACGGAGGTGCAGGGAAGGCGCTGTCGGGAGCCGAGCTCCATCTCACGCCAGGAGAAGCAGCAGAAGAGGCGGAGCCGGTCTTGATGGGGTTGGATGCAGACGCTGCGATGCTGCTGGTGGATGCCGATTTGCGAGCAGTGGGACGAGCAGCGCTTTGTTGGACGGGCGAGGCATTGGTAGCATAGGCAGCCTCTGCCAGCAAGGTGAGATCGCGACCTTGGAGCTTGCTCTTTGGCTTTCTGCCGCGCTTGTGCTGGACAAAGAGGCACTCGAAGCTGAAGCGCTGGCATCGCTGGCAGCTCTCCGAGTCGTCCGAGGGCAGGCATCGCACTTTGGCCAAACGACATTCGAGGCAAGCCTGACCACCGCGCGGCTTTTCAGAGGGGGTGGAGGGGTGCTCCTTTTTGACCAACGGCGTGGAAGAGGCTGTGCCCGAAGGCTCGGTGGACGAGGCGTCCAGAGCATCGTCTATCCTTGTCAAAGCTGAAGCGTCCATGTTGTGTCCAGATGCGGAGGGAGACTGGGGGGTCGAAGTAGACGAAGCACGCTGATGCGGCGAAGTGATGGAAGCAAGGTCGCTCTTGAGGTCCGAGAGGTGGGCCGATTCGAGGGCGGCTCGAGAGCGCGCCGGTTTGACTGAAGACTGAGCTGGAGCCGAAGAGGCAGCGTGAGCATGATGCTGCGCTGGCGAACGTGGACGATAGGAATGAGACGCTGAGGGTGAGGAGGCGGTGTCGTCGATGTTGCGCGAGGAAGACGACGAGTAAGCGTGCGAAGAGGGATGGGCTAGGCCAGAGTAGGGCGTAGCAGAGTGTCCAAGGTAGCGTGCTGACGACGATGCTGCACCAGCGGCAGCAGACGTGGTTGCTGCGGACGATGTAGGTCGAGGTGCGATGAGTGGATGGGTGCGCGACGAGGGTGAAGCGGTAGGGTCGAGCGCAATGGATGGGGAGCCGCGCAGGTCGCTGGTAGCATATGGCGATCTGGCTTGTCGCGGCGAGGGAGCAGTGTCGATATCGTGATCTTCACGTTCCGAGTCCGAGGGATGCTGTGAGTAGGTCGACGAGTGAGAGCGCGAATGGATGGAGCGGGAGTAGGGTTCTGCGTCGTTGTTGCGTGCCGAGTGAGGATGGTGATGGTGCGAAAGCGGCTGAGTGTGTCGCTGCTGTTTGGTGTTGAGTTCGTGGAAGTGGGGCAGTTGCGTCTGTGTATGCCTGTTGAAAGAAGGAGCAGGCGCAGGCGAAGTGGAGCGTTTGCGCTTGACCACGCGTGCTTCCGAAGAGGAATCCATGATGAAACTGCGCTGGACCAGTGTCAGCGGCTGCGTTGCCGACGACGATGGGGATGGCGACGCCGACGTCGACGAGTCACGCTCTGCAGAGAAGGGAGGGAAGGATCACCGGAGAGGCCGATGGATGCGTTCGGAGTGCACCGATGCGAAGCGAGTCGAGTCGAGTCAGACACGCATTCAGTCACGGATGGAATATCCGAAGCTGCCTGCGAACGTGATTGCTCGTTGTTCGAAGGAGAGAGTCTGTCCGTTTCCTCGTTGATACCATGGACACTTGTGTGCCTCTCGCTGACAAATATGCGCACTCCAGAAGGAAAGTTGACGGAGGATCCGAAAGGTCTGGCGGGACTGGATGGTGACGAGCAAGAGAGAGAGCGCGGAAAGAGAGTCACAAATTTCGCTTCTGCCACGGTGCTTTGATCGGTCTCGTTCCGGCCTATTTTTTCTCTTCCCCTGATCTCTCTGCGAGAACTCAGCTGCGCGCTGCCCTTCTGGGTCGAGCATCGGAAGTCGGCTCTTCCGCTGTGCTGATGTGTTGATGAACCGTGCAGCCTTGACGCTTCGGCTTCCTCGTCGTTTTGCCAGGCGGCCTTCATCATTCGCTGTCACATCCGTCGTAGTTGTGACCAATAGCATCTCCGACGTGCTGGCAGCTTGCGAGCGAAAAGGCGTTGGCGATCTCGCCTTTTCATCACACCAAACGCTCTACCAGGTCGGATCACCACCGCAAATCGTCTGTCCCGACAAAATGACAACGCCGATCAAAAGGACCCGCAGCGGTCGCTCCTATCACTCGCCCGCCTCTCTCGACAAGATCGAAGCGGATCAGCTGTCGAGCGGCCCATCTCGAAAAGCCAGTCGCCGCCAAAAGAAACGCATCGACGACGTAGCGCACATCTGGGAGAACGGCACACACATTGCCAGTCTCGAGGGCGATACGATCGACCCCAACTGGATTCCTAGCGAGCCGAAAACGTCACTCGCCTCGGCTCTCAGCAGCTCCTCGCGCTTCTTGCTCCGCACTGGCACACCCTCGGATGCGACCGTCCGATTCCGGCTGCCCTTTGCTGGCTCAGCACACGCACTCGGCCAGGCGATCAACCACCGCTATTCGGCTTCGCGGCAGCACCTGCAAAAGTCGCAGTTCCTCTATCGTCATACATTCAATGGCCATGTCTCGTGCGTCAATGCGCTTGCCGTCTCGCGCGGGCAGGGCAGATGGCTCGCAAGCGGCGGCGACGACAAGGAGATCCACATCCGCGACTTGTTTGGCGATTTCAGCAAAGAGTTCGAAAGCGTTCCGCTGCTCAGCCTCAAGGGCCACGAATCCAACATCTTCTCCCTCGACTGGTCGGCCCAGAATCAGTACCTCTTCTCTACCGGCAACGACAGCCAGATCCTCTACTACGATGTCGAGCACTCGCAACTCCCTATCCGGGGCGCTGTTCCCTGTGCCCCCGAGGAAAGGTCGCCGCTCAACGCCACTGCCATCGGCGCACACGACGACTCGGTTCCTCAGCTTTCGGCCCATCCATGCAACCCCAATCTTCTCTTGAGCTGCGATGACGGCGGCGATCTCAAATTCATCGATATTCGCATGCCCCACGACAGCGTATCTGCGGCTCGTTCCGACGTCGTAGCAGGCTTCTCCTCCGTCCAGTGGAATCCCAACGTCTCGGACGGCAACACGTTTGCTGCTGCTACCTGCGGCCGTATCACCGGCAGTACACGCCTCTACGATGTGCGCCAGTGCTTCTCTTCCGACCGAAATCGCCCGCTCTCCAGCAAGGACGCCGTGCTCAGCTACCACACTGCCCTCATGCAGCATTCCTCCACGCGCGGCCTCATCGCCGCTGCTGCAGAGACCAACAGCATCTGCTTTGATCCACAAGGTCGCTTCTTGGCCTCGAGCATCTCGCGCTACCATCCGACCATCTATAGCGTCAACGATCCCGATCCGCTCGTAACACTCGAATCTACCGTTGCCGACGATCCTATCCGTCACGAGGATTACTACCACTGGAGCGGCGTGCCCGTCGGCACTCCCACCGCTCCCAAAAAGCTTTCGTCGTGTTGCACCATCAAACACGGCTCCTTTGGCTTGCAGGCCCACACTGGAAAGCTGCACTATGCTATCGGTAGCGACGATTTTCGCGCTTACGTGTTCGAGATTCCAGACCGCGACGAGCTTTTGCTTCAGCGCGAATTCGTCAATCGACGACAGTGGATCGACGAAACCTCCAAGCTGCACGCTCTGAGGAGACAACAGAAAGCCGAGTCGGAAGCGAGCCCTCAAGTCCAACACGCCCAAGAAGAGCAAGAAGAGGGTAACGGCGATGATGACAGTGACGCTGATTTCAGCATGATCGCAGACAACAGCATCGACCACGAATCCGAAGTCGCTTACTGCGCCGGCTCCATCCTGCGCGCCACCAACATCGTGCGCCCCGCGAGGATACGCGAGCAAGCCTTTGTGCTGTGTGGTGGGCGTAGCATCATCAACACGGCCCTCATCCATCCCACTTTGCCCCTCATATTGACTGCCGGTATCGTCCCGGAGATCAACGTCCACTCGGCCGCTCCATTGCGGCCCAAGCAGATCCAGACTTTCGACATGTTTGGCGAGCGCAAAGCTCTCAAGACGGGAGGCACGCGCTCTCGCTTTCTGGTTCCGCCCTCGAGTCGCTCGCTCATCGACCATGATTCGGACGAGTCGGAGGCTCACTCGGACGACGAGGACGACGACGAGGATCAAGACGACGACCAGAGCGAACACCAGGATCGTGACGGTGGACAGCTGGAAGGAGGCGACACTCAGAGTGGCAACGATGCCGGCGCCGTGCAAGCTATCTCTGCGAGCAACCTTCATCGCGCGCCCTCGCCAGAGGAGGCCAGCTCAACCGAGTATGCGCCTCATGTCACAGCTGGCGCTTCATCATCAGCAGCAGCAGCTGCAGCAGAGGACGACGCCGATGTTGCCAGCTCAGACGGCAGTCATTCAGGCTCGGACGGGTACAAGTGGCCATACCGACGCACGAGTTCCAACGAGAGAAACCTGTACGGTTCACCGACAAACTCTTCTCGCGATAGTGAAAGCCAAGACGACGCGCAATCCGACGCTCAGGAAGCCGACGACGCCGAGGCTCGAGAGTCCGCTGCCGACCAAGAGCCACAAGCTACGGTGCAGGACTTCCTGTCCGCCATGAGGAGCGATCCCATGTACACCACCTCTGCACCGCTCGACTACCACCACGACCGTCACATTGGCACCTATTCGCTCTCGCACCTTTCGCCCGATCTGCTGCCTGCCGACTCGTCCGCCTCGTCCGCCTCCGCCATCGACGCAGACATCGACGCCAACACACCCAACACCTCGCGCGCCTCGCAGAACGACGACAACGAAGACGACGAAGACCTGTCCGACCTGACCGGCAGCGCTTCTATGTCCGAACACTCGTACAATCCGTACAAGAACGACGGGTACGGCTCCACCATCAACGCGACGTGGGAGCTCGAGGAGCAGGATCGCGACGAGATGCGCAACGCCTTCCAGGGCGACGACGAATGGATGTACTCGCACAACGGCCAGATGTGGTCGACGCTGCGCACCCTGGAGCATTCGCGCCGCTTGACCAAGCAGCTGTTCTTGTTCGATGAGCTGCTGAGAAGGGATGAGGTGAGGGCGCTGACGGCGGGGTTCAGAAAGGTGCCCAAGTACGCGGGCGGCGAGGGCGAGGGCGGCGATTTCACGTGTGGCAGCTGCGATGGGCGGATCGACACTGATGAGTGAAGCCGTCGGGTGGCGGAATGCAGCGCGTGCGGGAGAATGCGATGTAACTTAGACAACGTGCGCATGGTGTGCTCAAGTGTGCAAGTGAACGAGAGGGTGTCGACGAAACAAGGTGTGAGCTGTGAGCCACAGCCATCTCAAGCACTCAATCCACAGCCGTGAAGACTCGGCATCATGAATGGTATTTCGTCAAGCACAGGTATACAAAAAAGCAAGTCGTTATGGTCATGAAATCTCGAGACGAGCCAGTGTCAGTCTCGATAGTACTCGAACTGGAACTGGCTCGGCTGGTGTTGCGGCCATGCAGGCTGCTGCTGTCCTGCGTTCGGATGCGGGTGCTGACGGGGCATCGGCGGCGGGGGAGCATGCATCGGTCTGCGCAGCTGCGATGCTGTAGGTGCGAACTGTGGCGGCTGCGGGGCGTACACGTGTTCGAATGGCTGATACGGCTGTTGCGGGTGGGGCGGGAGCATCGGCGGACCGCTGGCCGGAGGAACGTACGAGTGTCGCTGCTGCGCTCCGCGGAGCGAGTCGTAGTATCCTCTCAGCGGCGCCGGCTGAGGCCCCATCGACGCGCGCACAGCTTGGCGCGGCACGATGCTGCCCACTTCGAACGTCGTCGTCGACGAAACCCGCGTCTGCGCCGAGGACGTGACTGCGCTCGTTCCGCTCCGTCCCGCACTGCGCTTGTCGGCTGCAGCAGGCGGGGCTGGCCGGTCGATGACAGCGCTCCGTCCGGCAAGGTACGGGTCTTCGCCTGTGAGCGCGAAGCGCGACGGCGCGGGAAGCACGAGTTTGCCCTCGCGCTTGACGGACGTGCTTTCGAGGAGGATCGACTTGGGGCCAGACACCGGTGCCTGTCGCTGCGCGGAGCGAGGTTGCTGCTGCAGCTGCTGCTGCTGGGCTTCCGCGTCGGCCTTTTCCTGCGCCGCTTTGGCCTGAGCGAGACTCATCCCTCCTACAGTGATGACGTTCTTGCCCTTGGGCAGCTTGATGGGCGCATCGACCGAAGCGGGTTCTGTGGAGGAGGGCATTTGTGGTCTGCTCTGCTTGGCCCACTTCAGCGTGCCGCCACCACTGCCGTCGTCGGCTTCGCTAGACTGTCCGAGAGGCTGCTGTGTCGGCATCACACTGTTCTGCACCACAGGCGCAGCAGCAGCCGTTGTGGCCGGCGCGACATCGCCTTCTTTGCCATACGGATACCGCGCTGGCGACAGAGGCGACGGCAGAACGAGATTAAACAGCTTGCCCTTTGGACCGACGGCCGGCGGCAGCGCTTTCGCCGCAGTCTCGCCACCCGCGCCATCCTCTTCTGCAACGTCCCGCTGGACCAGGGCGTCAGCGAACACGATCGGGTGCTTGGTGCCCGTTGTCGTCGACATGGTCTCTGCAAGCTGCTTCGCTGTGGACGCGCCGGCGCCCGAGCGCGTCGTCGTCGAAGTGACCCTGCTCACACTAGCCCGCTTCGACGACGCGGCGAACGACGACGCTCTCGGTGCCACCGCTCGAATGGTCGCACTCGCCGTCGGCTGTGCAGCCTTTGCGCTCAGCGTCGACGGCGACGCAGCCACGTGCGCTTCATCGCGGCCGAGCGAGCTGAACGAGTCGCGCGACGTCTGGATCAGCCGCGAGAGCGGCGAATCGACATGCGGACTGATGCGCGACGACGGCGAGGCGGTGCTGTCCCGGCTCGTGTACCCCGCGTGCTGATCGCGCGTCTCGATTTTGAGGGCAGGAGGTGTTGGCAGCGGTCTCGAGGCCGTGGGACTGTCGAGAGGCGGACGAGTGCGATTGCTTTCAATCCCCCACGATCCGGCTGCCACTTGCCGCATCACTGCGGGCGGCGCACTGGTGGCCAGCGGCTCCGTTTCGGCTTCGTCGATTCCGGCGACCGAGGGCTCGTGGCTGCCAGCATACGAGACGCGTTCCCAGTAGTTGCGCCACCAGCTGGTGCCTTCGCCGTCGGGCGTGCGCGGTTGCGCATCGGCGCCGTACGCTTCGCCGGGTCGCAGGTAGCCGTCTGCGGCACTGACACCTGTATGCGGCTGCAGTTGCTGCTGCTGCTGCTGTTGTGGGTCGTGAGGGTGAGCGTTGCTGTTCCAGCCGAACCAGGATGCGATGCCGAAAGCTCCTACCCCAGGCGCCGCTCTTGAGTTCTGTCGCGCGTGCGTTTCTGCTTCCACCGCCTCGTCATTGCGTGGGGTGTCGACCTGGTCGTACGTCAGCGAGGGAACGTTGGCGAGCTGGACAGTCGTAGCGTGGTACTGGGTCAACTCGGGGTGTTTGTCCTCGTCCTTGTCCGGCGAATCCATCTGACCAAAACATCTGCCGGGGCTGGATGCTGGATCATGGCGCTGGTGGATGAGCGCAGCGCGTTCGTACCTCTCATCCTCGTAGCCGTAATCGTGGTCTTGGACACCGACGATCGACTGGTCGACCTCCTGCAGGTCGAGCTCAGCAACGAGCCTCTGCAGTTCAGCGGCGCGTTGAGCATGCGCATCGCGCAGCGGTGCACCCTGCGATGCGTCCCTCAGCTTGCTCCCCTGACGCGCACCAGGACTCGGCAGCGAGGTGTACGCATCGTCGACACTGTGCGTCTTGCCATGCATCGCGAAGCGTTTGGACTCGTCGCCGGGCGTCCAAAACTGCGCGTCCTCCGGGTTCTTCCAGAACGTCGGCATGGTGGCCTTTTCCATGTCGATCTCGGTCTCGAGGTTGGCGGTGCGATGCTTGCCGAACGCATTGAGCAGATGTTCGTGGCGTTTGGCACGCAGATCTTCGGCAAGCGTGTAGTTGCGGCCCTTGGAGCGAGCGGCGACGTAGCGCGTGCTCTCCTTCATCTCGTAGAACCAGTCGCGGAAGTCGAGCGAGTCGAGCAACGCCCTGCCCCTCCTCGTAGTGCGTGCGCGATCCTCGGGTCGATACGGCAGATAGCTAAACGCCTTGATGTGGATAAACCCAAAGAGCAGCATCCAGAAGCATTGCAGCAGCGCGTTGATGCCCGCCTGGATCTGCTCTGCGGTAAAGTACTCGGACTCCTTGATGGCGTTGAAGCTGACGAGGAACGAGAGCAGCGTGTCCTGCCAGAAGGTGAGGAAGACGATGGTCTTGATCGAGAGGAACTTGAGCACGGGCTTGTACGGGTCGACGAGCTTGCGCACGGGCATGTAGAGCTGGATGAGGCAGTACATGGCCACGGTGACCGAGATGCTGATCAGCAGCGCACACCACACGTGCGTGAACCAGGGCATCCAGCTGTGGAGACAGTAGTAGCCAAAGTACTGCGTGCCCACGGCGACAAACGTGCACAGCGGCCGCACGAGCGCATACTGCAGCACGCAGATCTTCATGAGCCACAGGAAATGCAGCCCCTCGGGCCGGTACTTCCACCGTCCCAACGGCCACACCCAGAACCGATCGCCCACGTCGATGTTGCGGAACACGGCGTGCTGCTCCGCCCGCGTATCGCCCGTATACGCCAGGATGAGGTAGAAGAACGACGTGACGAGCACCGCCTCGTAGCAGTCGCGGATCGTCTGGTAGTACAGCGCCTGCTCGTAGAACAGGTACGACATGAACGACACGATGGCGTAGATGGGCACCATGATGAGAAGGCGCACAATGTGGCGCTGCTGCTGAGGACACGTGTAGTAGGTGAGGTGCTTCCAGATGAGCCACGACGACGAGATGGTGGCGATGAGCGCCATGATGCCGCACACGAGCCAGCCGACGTCGTGCGCCTTGAAGTCGATCTGGCCATTGGCGAAGAAGGGTTTCGGGTCGGAGGGCTTGTCCGGGATAGTGGGACAGGTCATGTTGACCATGATGGGCCACTGGACGCGGGCCGCAGGTGCAGCCTAACCCACGGTAGAGCGGTGCAATGCGGAGCAGACAGTTGAAGGATAACGTTGGATGGTGTAGGTGGACGAGGTGGGCAGAACCGAGCCGTCGAGCTGACAAGCAGTGGCCTTCTGGCCTAGCGTGTCCTCTAAGAGTCGAGCCTACTAGGAAAGATGCGAAACGCGAAACATGGTTACGAGGTGTGTCGAGCCAGTGGCAGTGGTGATAGCAGATGCAAGATGCAAGAAGGTCGAGATGATGTGACCGTTCGGAGAGAGAAGAAGCGTGTGTGAGACGGAAAGCAGCAAAGGTGCGAGTGTGGAGGAGAAGGCTTGCGCTGCCAAGACCTGATCAAGCTGTCAGAAAGTCTGGCGAGACAGAGCAGCCGACGGAGAATAGGAGTCGTTGGACAGAATGCTCGAACTCTATGCATTGGAATCTACGCAAGAACATAAAGCCGCGGTGCCTCGTGAGGGATGCATGTTCCATGATCCTTGCTCCTCGTCTGCTCTTCTACTCATACACCCTCCTCTACTGACCGTTGTCCCTCCTCGAACATGCCATTTTGATCATCTCACTTTTGAATGTCTATCATCGACACAGACCGTTGCGCCATCTGAGAGGTTCTTGCTCATCGAAGGGGGCCGTGCCATGACTCTACGAGGATGACGATGATGGGCGGAGAGCGAAACGAGGGTGGACATCCAATCAACAAGAAATGGCTTGCAAAGTCGTTGGGGTGTGGTTCAGGGTCCAATTTCAACACAATTCTAGTCGACCCCTGTGCGGTTGTATTGGTCACTTGAAAGCGTGACAGCTGCCAGTCTGCAAAATAGAATTCTGACAGGGGCAACGCACAGCAAGCGAGTCGACGCTCGAAGAGGAAGGTCTTTTTGTCAGAGCAGAGATTCGGCCTAACAAATAAAAATGCTCCTTTTTCCAAAAAGTGTTGGAAGCTGTCAACGTAACATGGTGAAAATTTCGGAAGCGGCTGCCATCACCAATCGATCAACGGACCGGCCGTTGCGGTGACACATCTCGAAGGATGGGTCCATGCTCAATGCACTGGTGACACGACAACGCCGACGCCTCGGCCTGCGCCCTACGACCAGAATCGGGCGGGGCAAACGGAAAGCCACCAACCTCGTCGCACTGTGCGGTACAGCATCGACGCCCACCACAACATCTAACAGGCTGTCCGGGCCGAAGACGACTCGGCGATCATGCGTCGTGTCAAGCGAGCTTCAAACAAAGGCGGCAAGTACTGTTTGCCGACCAAGTCACTCGTACTATTAATAAAACTGCAAGGGGGTCGTACAGTACAGTAGGCCTTTTTTTTCGCCGACTTCGCTTAGAGGCGGCTTCTCCATGCGGCTGATTGGTGGCGGTTGTGGTGGTCTGGCAGTGGTTCATTGATCGACAATCTTGCAATCGAGTGCAGCAGCAACAAGAGCGGTGTGCGAAACGGCCAGTGCAATGCAGCATCGGCAGCTGCGTTGGCGAGAGGGCAGGATGCACCCAACGTGCAGCGACGTGCAGGTGCGAAGCCCTCGTACGCCGGCGCTGTGCATTGCTGCGATGTTGTTTTGATTAATTCGATCATGGCGAGATGGCATTCCGCGGACGGCTAACTAACTAGTCTCAGATGCAAATC